>CAUYQU010104626.1:0-74786 GCA_963574635.1 Cheracebus regulus
TGACACCGGGAGAAATGCCTGATGTAGGCGACGGGGGGCAGGGGGAAATGGAGACAGTTAAACCACCATGGCATGTATGTACCTATGCAACAATCCTGCAGGATGCAGGACGTGCACATGTACCCCAGAGCCCAAATACAACAAAAAAAAATAAAATAATATCCTCTATTGCTTTCTTATTATGAGATTTACCTGTTCATTGAAGAAATATTAGGAAATACAGATTTAAAAAAATGAAGAAACAAAATATAACTGTGATCACACCACTCAAAGGTAACTGTTCATACAATCTTGCAAATCTTTCCAGACTTTTTCCTATATATTCACGAATTTATATAATATACATAAATGGAATGATTTTTTTTCATCTTTCTGTGTCAATAATTTTTAATTTAGAGCATCATTTCTAATGTCTGATGTTGTTTCATTGTATCTATTATATCCTAGAAATAGAATTGGTGGGTGGGATGTGTCTAGGCTTAGACATATGTAAAGACTTTTAATATATTTTGCCAAATTGCCCTCCAGAAAGGATGTACCCATTTATATTCAGCAAGTCTATTTTGAGTGCAACATAAAGCCCTGTCACTGGTAACTCTTGACTCAGCTGTTCAAGGGCTTTCAGCCAAAATCCTAAGAGAAGAGTGAGGAAACTAGAGGACACTGAAAAGCTGTGCCACAAGTGACTCAGATCCTGCAAGTGGCTCGACGGAGGAGTGTCCCGTGTTGGTGGCGGAGGTTTTTCCTCCCTTATCACAGGACAGGCTGGGGGGAAGCAAGGCAGGATCAGACGACTTGCACCCACATGGGAGCTGCAAGCTCCGAGAGGAGGAGCCATGTCAGTGCAGCCACTAGGGGTCGCCCTGAGGAGCATGGCACTCACACGGGCGTGGAGTGAAGCGTGAAGAGGGGACTGGTGCTGCTCACTTGAGCATGGAAGAGACATCCCTGAGAACCTCTGAGTAAGCTGGGAGGGACCCGTGGACGCAGGTTCCAGGGATTTCACTGCAGGGAGCCTGAGATCATTGTGATTATGACCGCTGGTTAATTTTACTCCTCGGGCTTTCAGGGCCTGGGAAAATACACGTTATTTTAGGGAAAGAACAGAAGAACTGATAGCCTTTGCAGTTTTTATGCATTAATGGGAGATGCTATTTGATTTTGGTTCCTTGCCCAGTATAAGAGATCCCAGGGGGCCTAGTTAAAAGGAAAGCCAAGCTTATCTTCAATGAAAAATAAAACGTTTTAAAAACATGAAAATTATGTGGCAGTCAATAAAGTGTGTTGGCAAGTGAATGTCGCTACACAATGTGATAAATAAAATAGGTTAATTCCTCTTGGGAGAAGAACGCGAATTTTACTTATCATTGGAAGACTTTGAAGTAACTCAACAGGAACCTCTCTAAGGAAGATAAGCAGTGGTTTCTGATTTGCCGGTAGGTGGAGGGTGTGACAGAGGGAAAGAGCCCCTTCATTCTTGACCAGAAATGATCACCCTTTTTATTGTGTTTCAAGATATTCACAGAGCACTTGGTTGTCCCTGGGTCTTGGACCTTTGCTGGTCAGACGTCACATATACATCAAAATGATAGCCCCATTGATCTTAACGTGGCCCTCGTCTGAGAAACAAATGTGTAGATACAAGTGAAGAATTAATAACATTTTGTTGGCTTTTTTGGAATGTAAATTTAGCTGCCAAAGTGGTTTCCAAAAGTAAACTTCTGTTCTGTACATCTGCCCAAGGCAATGAATAAATTTCCAATAAAACAAACAATTCTTTCCCTGGGGTTGTTTTCTTCTATCTTCAAGTGGCACTATGGAGAATTAATTACTTCATAATCTCACTCACTATAGCCTACCAAATTAAAAATGGTTATGGAAAAACAGGGCTTACCATCTATCACCGGTTTTGGCTGAGAACTTTTGAGGCGCAGCGAGGGCCGGAAGCGGGTTCGGTCGTTGAAGCTCCAGCTCTTCTGCACTTTGGTGGGGCTGCCCTCGGCTGTGATGTCGGTGCTTGGGGACCTTCTGTCACCTACGGAGGCTTGTCGGCTCTTAATACTCTGTCCCCTGGGGCTAGCCATGCGCACTCGCTCCTTAAAACTTAGCTTCTGACTGTGGAGAACAGAGGCATGATTATTCCATTTCAAGCAATTTCTTCCACTTTGCTTGGGTAAATTATTTGACGAAGCTCATGTGGTCATATATTTCAATAGACAAGATATTTTCAGCATATAGGAGCACAGCAATGTATTTTTCCCTTATTTAAAATTTGAGCTTTTTCTAATCTCTATATTTGCATTCATTTGAGACCAATCTCATTCTACAGGTAGGTATACACATTCTTCTTCGATTCATCATAGAAAGGCCTGAGGTCATACAGCAGTTTGTATACAATTACACTGTAGATAACCAAGAACTGTTTTGGAATTCACTTGAGAAACAGTTGAGTAATTTTAGCTTTAACCTCAACTTTTAAGATTTAAAAAGTTATTTTTTATTTGGGAGCATATCTCTTTGTAATTTCTAAACATTTCTACAGGAAAACAGGGATGACAGTTACATATATACCTACATTTGGCATGCATTTTATATTCCAGGCAAGATTTTGATATTCATAAATTCATGCAGTCTCATAGCAGTTGGTAGCACCACATACATAATACTAAACATGTAACACTTAACATTAGATTTCTTTTACGCTTACATTCGTTCTTGTGAGGTGAAAACCAAACAACATAGAGCAGCCCCAACATATAATGAATGTGATGACTGATGAACGGAATGAGATGTTATGTTCACTAACACAATTTCCTGCTAGTAAACAGGTTATTGATTTGCTGTGGCAGCTACTGGTAAATTATATTTGTTCAGGCATTCAGCTCTGATGCTGGCTAAGATTGAACTGTTGTGGTCTGATAAAAGAAGCATTAACAACAATCATAAAATCCAAAGTACATCTTCACGCTTTCCTAATCAAGAGCTGTGATGTGATGTGCTAGGAAAGGCAGGTTGGGATTAGAGACATGGGTGCTAAGGTCCTCATCTCTGACATGGAGATAAACGTAGCAACACCGCTAAGGGATTTTTGTGGGAATCAAATGAACTGTAAGAAGCTTTGTGCACCCATTTTGTCTGTTTCCTTTATAAAGTAATTGTGCCATTCATTAGAAGGTGCTACCGTCATCAGTGTGAAAGGCTCTGGATGGCGCAGGGCCTGAAGAAATCATGGGGCAGCGAGTCTAAGGGAAGTCACTCAGAGCAGCTACTCTGAGTTGTGCCGCAGCCTTTGTGGGGTATGAAAGCAGCGTTCTCATGGGTAAGGCTTATTTGAGACGAAGTGGAGGCCTTGTTTTTTTCCACTTACCGCAATGTCCACTGTCCCCAGCTGCAGCATGCCAACAGCAAATGTGTTTAGTGGATATGTGTTTTGTAGCTAACGAGAAACAGTAACATTTATTTTTCCATGCCTAGTTGCTTAACAAACGATATTCTAAAGGGGCACCATGTTTCATGTGTGTTTACATGAAAACAAATCAAGTAATGAACTATGGTGGTCAAGGAGTTCTGGAAACAGTAAACAAGTTGACCATGCAATGGACAGCTCCCCTCTGAAATGCAGACACGGCTAAGTCCAGCATGACTCGCTGAAGGCACATGCAAAGAACAGGCGGGGCAGTTTGGTGATGAGGTCAGGTGGGTTCAAGAGTTCTTTATGACAATCCCAACAGTGAAAGGGTTTATCTGTACTTGACACATGTGTGATTAAATGATAGATTACATTAAACAAGAGCAACAATAACATCATAAACCTGCATCTTTTAATTCTCAGGCTAGGTTTTCCGTGTCATCCCAAAGCCCTCAATTATTTAAACAAATCCGTCAAAGGGATAGTGCCCAAAAATGTCTACTTTTCTCAAGCTTTTTTTTTTTTTTTTAAATTGTAAAAGTTTCAAATCTCTTTTTAGTTTCAATACATCTGTTCCATAATTTAAATTTACAATGATCTAGTTCAGGAAGCATATGCTCACTTCTGCACCTTTATTTAGATTAATGAATAGCTCAAGTTGACAAAGATATCATTTCAATTGTCCTCACTATATTTGATTTTATCTATTACCTTTTCTGGAACTAACAGATGCTAATTACTATAAAAGGTTGGGTTTAGTTAATATGAAATTATTTTCTCAAACTTTCAAAATATATCTCTTTTCTATGCCAATTAAACAAATAAGAAATGGATAAGACATCATAAAAACATTTAATAAGAAAAATAAAAAAATTCAATTACTAAACATCCAAAATGAAAGTATTAGCATTAAATCCACCATGGTTTATTTATAATAATAGTCTTTAAAAATCATTTCTAAAAGTATTTTTAAAAATTGCTTCTATGACACATTTTGACATTACCTTATGAATAAATTGGAAAGTGGGAATAATATTCTCTAAATCTCAGTACCATTTAAAGCACTTAAAGTTGACAAAAATAAATTCTAGGTAACATTTCCCTTTTGTCCTTCTAAACTACATGGATATTTGCTAATGTCTAATATTTTAAAGATTCTCAAGAATTATTTTAAAATAAACTCAGCATATTACATACTAAATCAGACAAAAAGTAATGTTTTCATTTTCTCTTCTGACATAATTATGTGAAAGTTAAGAATAAGATTCTAATCAAGAGCTTTTTAACCAGGCAAAATTTTCTTTTCTAAAGCAAAGATCTGTAGTTGTGTCCTCTTACAAAAAGCTCACTTTTATTATTTTTCTACTTTGTTTCCCTTTGAAAATCAACAGAGCATCTTGATTAGATGACTATTAAGCTGATTAGGTGACTGTTACTGAAAACACACATTGAACTGATTAAAAAATATAGACTCTTCACTGGTACCTTGAAGTTTTCATTATTTTCCTGCATTTTTGGGTGACATCTATGCACATGATTTTTGAAGATTTATGTAACAGTATTTTTAGGAAGAATGTCAAGGATTATCCCCAGGAGACCAACAAGGAGGTCTTGCTTTGCAGAAAGTAACAAAAAATTGCTGTGGTCATTGATTGGAGCATCTTTCTTAGTATACAGTCCCACATTCCCAGCTGAGGACCATGCTCAGCAGAGCCTGCACAGTCACCCTGCAGGAGAGAATTCTCCCGTCCCTAGGAACTAGATGTACAGGTTATTCAAATGGCCTAGCATGCAGTCTATTACAGGCTGTTCCCTGCTAGGGAACTGTGTGGCATCATCATAATCCCACAGTAATCCTCTGGGACTTAGAATGCTGTAGTTATTGTTATACTTAATTAGGGTTTTAGCCCTTCATGGGATAAGCGTTCTACAAATTCTCGCCTCAGGCACAATATGGCAACTGAGCCATAACAATCCAGTGCGTGCAGCAGCTTAGCAGATGTCCAACCACAAGGAGGCGCCAAAGGGCTGACTGCCAGTTCTGCGCGGGACGCCGACGATCGGTCCCAGTGGTGGAGAGTATCAAAGCAGGCAACAGGCAGCAAGGAAAATTACAAGCGTGGTAAAAACCTCATTCGAGTCCCTAGAAAGAGTGAGTCTCTGAACAGGGCTCAGCTGGGGTGGGTATAACCTGGTCATGCACCTGAGGTTAGTTGGCATTCTCAAGTCTCATGTCAACAGCCCGGATGCGGGGTACCTCTGCTTCCGTGAGGTGTACATTCTGAAGAGCTTCTGCTTATTACTACAGAACTTACTAGGAGTGAGGGAAATAGAGCAGCACATTACTAAGCATTTCACGAATAGGAAAGTGCTTAGGGATTCTTTTATAAAAACAAAGCCATTTGGCTTCATTGTTTTTAATATAGAAGCACACAGACTATTTAAGCAGAGAGTACTAACTATGTTGCTTAACTGTGCTGCTTGAAAGCTATCCAGTGATCTTAATGACTAGGTGGAAAAATTAGATGTGAACTAGACATTACAAATGACGACAGTTTCTGTGTTAGCATGTTTCATATGAAAATAATAAATACTTTAGAATACAGCTACCCCTGTAATAAATATCAATTAAACAGTATATAGGAGTCATACTTTAGAACTTTAAGGAATAAATATTTACAGAAATCAATAAAGTCATAACTGTTGAAATTTAAAAACATAAGTTCTTGGTTTGTGTGAAACATCTGCAATTAGAGTTGATATAGGTAACCAATTGTCAGAATATATGTTCAACAAAACAGAAGAAAAGATTCTAGGTTGCTAGTTTGTAGAAAAAGAAAGAAAAGTATGTTTCTTATTTTAAGTCCTATGATGTGTTGTTAAAAGCCTAAATCCATTTCCTCTATCAATAAATGTGAACAGAAGGAGAGACCATTTTGGAAAGATTGTTTTTGAAACAATGGAACATTTTGCCAATAAGGACATGAGTTGACTATGTTGGAAAAAAACATAGTCTAGTCTCACTGGGTTTAGTTTAACAACACATGCAGATCATTCACTGCACACAGAAGAAAGAAAAATTAAATAATGGAAAATAAATGCAGAAGAAATGTAAGAGCACACCATCTTCCACTAGGATTCTAGAGTTCTCTCCAAGAGCCACACACTGCCTCAGAACTCAATAAAGCCAATCACACAGGAGTGGTTCAGAAAAAGCACTCAGTGGCTCACAACACAAGAGTGTAATGTAATACAAAAAAAATCATTTATGCCTTAACTTTTAAGACATGCATCTTCACAACAGTCTCACAGATACCTGCTAAAGCAACTTTAGTCTACTAAGAAATCTGAAAGAGTTCTAGTAACACTTTCAATATTGCCATAAGGAAGCTTAAGTATTAAGCAGGCATATAGTCAACCATTGTTGATTTAGAAGACAGAGTAAGTACAGGCAGCAAGATGTACAGACAATCTCAAAACCTCAGATAGTACAATCCGTTTTTGTAGCAATAAAACTTAGGTAGAAAGAAGGAAAAGCCTTCTTGTACCAATGTGATGACTAACTGACTACTATTTGATCATATGGCCAAGGAGGAAGGGAGAACAACATAAAACCCTCAAGGTGAGAATATTGGCTTATTCTGGCCAGATGGGTTCACAGGTAAATTCAGTTCTCTGAAAAGGACAATTTACATCCACATAGAAAAAAACCTGTCCAGTTTAAAAACTGATTTTTTCCAACTGATTTTTAATAGAACGAAATAAACACATTTACCACCACACATGTGACATTAGAACTGTTTTAGTGGGAATTCAGAGGAAAATAAATGAGTGATTAACGCTAAAGAAGTATTTTATGACTGGAGCAGAGGAAAAACAGAGCAGGCTCAGTTGAGACTAACAGTAATTTGTACCTGACTCTGTACCAAAAAGAACTGATGAAACAGTATTTCCACTATTGCTCAGTTGAGCTATATTTAAAAAGCTCTTCTTCAGATGGATGTCTTGTATTAGGTTTTTGTTTGTTTTGTTTTGTTTTGAGATGGAGTCTTTCTCTGTTGCTCAGGCTAGAGTGCAGTGGCTTGATCTCAGCTCACTGCAACCTCTACCTCCTGGGTTCAAGCAATTCTCCTGCTCAGCTTCCCAGGTAGCTGGTACTACAGGTGTGTGCCACCATGCTTGGCTAATGTTTGCATTTTTTAAGGAGAGATGGGGTTTCACAATATGTTGGCCTGGTTGGTGTTGAACTCCTGACCTCAGGTGATCTGCCCGCCTCCAACTCCCAAAGTGCTGGGATTACAGGGGTGAGCCACTGCACCTGGCCATTGTATTTTTAAAGAAAGTTTTTGGATCTGTCACAATGTGACATTTTTCCTTAGCCTAAGACATCGTAGACAAATTTTGTTTATACATACCCTTACCTCAGTGTAGAAAGACAAAAATCTCTTTTTAAAAAGAACATTCCAAAGCCAGTAATATAGTTAATTAAGGGTTCTACAAATATGTTCGACATCTTAATCAGTTTTGCAGAAAGAAAAGTCTCTCTGTATGGCCCAGTCTCTACTTATGGCTCCGTCCTTTGGTGAGAGTGCCAGGCACCCAGAGGGGAATGCTGGCTGCTGTGTTGAACTCAGCTACACTTGGGTTACTCTCAATTTGTAACACATAGAAAACCATGAGGAAGGACTTAGGAGATTCCAAGCTCTGAGCTAAAAGATGAAAATGTTGGCTCCTGCTTGAGCTGAAGCTTGTCTACTTTGCTAATCTAAATCACCATCAATAACTCAGTGTTCCCAAAGGCAGTAAATGACTCTACAGTTGGGTGGTATTAATTAGTTCCTTTGAAATGGGGTCAAGCATTAATTAACAATACTCTGGACTCAGATCTGCTCTTCTCTAAGGAAGAACTCGCATTATAAATGCATTTTACTTCGTGCATATTTTGCTTGGGTAAGGACAACTTTGTTACTTTCTAGGATGGTACTGTTGCTATTGTTATTACAATAGCCTTTCTGCATTCATTATGTAGGATTATAAATTCTGTATATGGAGCACAACAAGGTGAAAGCTTACGTAATATTAAAACAGGAGCTTCAGCTTATTTTCTTTAGATCATTGCAATGTCTTTAGTTTTCTATTTCTCTTTTTATATTTCTCCTCTCTTCCCATTTTTTTGTTGGTGTTTTATCTCTTCCCACAAACTATTTGAGGTCAGGGGCATTTTATTACTCTATCCAATAATTATTTCTTGAGCACATTCTGTCATAGCTTTACCCAGGGTGATGTGACAGCTAGTTGGAAGATAGGAGACCTAAGTGCATGAAATATAAGACATCAAGTAAGGAATCCAGGCTAAGTAATAGCACAGAACTTATTTCAGGGTGGTTTTGCTAAATGTTCAATGACCACGGAGAAGCAAGAAATTTCTGTGTGTGATTCTCTAAGTCATCAACTTATTTCAGTGGTTTTGTACATATTTAAACCTATGTGTGAGGTATCATTGACAACCTCAGTCATCAATATACAGCAGAGAGGTAAATGTTGTAGATATATGCGAACATCCTAAATGTAGAAAATTTGGTTGGTAGTTTTTTTTAAAACGTGACAACTGAGCAGGAAGCTCATTTTTGGACTGGTGAGCAGAAGCTCAACAGTAATACTTTAATTTTGTCTTTGTTTTCTGCTGTGCTAACATTTAAAAACAGTGCAATATCATTGTGTCAGCCCAAGGTGACCCCTCACTCAGGATTGCCATAGAGTTTATGCTTATTCAGCCACCTCCATGTGATTTACAAATTTCTCTTTTAGTTGTTAACAGCCCCATTTTGGAGGATGAAACTAAGACGGTGATCACATTCTTAGGTAGCTCTGGAGTTTGTGCCAAAGATGGTCTCTGTCCTTTGGATTTGGAGGCAGATCATCCTTTGAGAGAATTAGTAAATGGATAGCTCCTGAGACAACGAAAGCTTTTAAAATATCACAAAATCAACTGTAATCTAACTTAAAATGGCTATGATTTATTTTGTGTAACTTCTTTCAAGTAAAATTGTCACAACAGAAGGATGGTGAGCTTTGTATGGAATCTAGAAAAAGGACTAAAGATCTAGAATCGGTCAGCTTATCTCCTCCAGTGTCTAGGCAAAGACTATTCTGAATCTAATGGCTAGAACCTCTCTTGGGTCAAAAACTTTTCTTAGGTGGGGAAGAACAACTTTTTCTGGAAATATCACCAAAGAATATCCAATGCCCTTACTCTAACTCTATGCTACCAAATAAGAGAAGGGACTTTAATGCCATCCCTTGGGTAGGTTACCTGCCCAGAAGGTGTGTCTGATGTTGTAGAGCCTATCATTATCTATCTCCCACCATAGATGAATGCATTTATGTTCTGATTTGTGAATCTTTACATATTAACATAATGCAAAAATGGATAATCCAGAGCCTTAATATCCCAAGTGCACTTTCAAAACTGGTTTCAGTATTGCATGACTCTATTAAGATTAATGTAATTTTTATAATAGTACAAAGCTAAAAGAACAATCCCTGGACCCACATTGGTCTCCACTTAGCGACCAACTCTAGGTAGGTGGATGCTTTCATTTATTTACTGAAATAAGTGACAATGATAGGAAAAAAAAGGTACCCCTTCTATCTTTCTAGGCACCTGAGATTCCCTTCTACCTTTCCAGGTACCTGGTTCTGCCTCTGCTACTCATCACATCATTAATGCTGGGTTCCACCTGGCTCTGTTTTTCAGGGCTTTGCTCTCAAATCTGGTACCCATTAACACATATTAAGAAATTTTTCTTTCACCTCTCATTCCATCTAGGTTTAATTCTCTGTCGTAATCTGATGAAGCATTCCATCTAAGGCATACAAAACTGACCATATATTATTTGGGGAATTTTTGGGAGGGCTGTCTTCTTCCTAAAAGATGAGGGTGGGACTCTTTTTTGAGTCACTTGAGTAGACTTTAGCACTTGGTGGGCTAGAGATGTCACAGAGAGATGGTTTTCATCTCCTGTACATAGTGTTCCTATTGCCAAAAAATTGATTACAAATATATAAATATACATTCAATCATTCCAAAAGAAGGGCCCTAGTGAAGGCGAGTGTATCCTAGACTGCCACCTGGGCTTATAACATTCAGAAAAAAATTTCTTTCACTCTCTAGATTACCATATTTTAATACTTCAATGAGACTCCTCTCTGGGAAAATGACAGCAAGTACTAATCCAAGATCAATTCCTCTCCTCCCCTACCTACAAATGTTCCATGCTCTGCAAATTTTGAAAAAGCAGGGAGTGAGTTAGAGAAAGACACTTTGATACTAAGGGGTGAAAAATCAATAAAATAGTAACCTTTGCAGGCAAATCTTGTGAAAGGTCACTTTTAATCATCTGGTATTTGTTGAACGATTCTACTCACATGAGACACATTTAAAACATCCGGTAGGTATCAGATTTATAAACAAACATGTAGCAAAAGAGAAATCACAAACCTGCTTGATGCTTCCCCTTGTTCTTTCCTTCAGGTGCGTGCAGGCAGAAGAGAAACGATGATAAACCAGTGAATATATTTATAGCACTTGATAACGGCCAAATTGGAGATTGGGGAATCAAGTACCTTAAGTGAGTCTTTTCATGCAAGATCCACAAAAGCAGTGTTCTTTATAATAAATGTACGCAACTTGCTAACATATGTTCTTTGTGGTACAGACCTGAGATGGCACAACATTTACTTGGCAAAGCCAAGACTGCCCACATAGAACCAAAAACAATAGACCTTTCATTAGCGAAAGCTGTCCATAGCTAAGAAAAAGTGGTTCTGCTCTAACTAGCATTAGTGAGGGCTCTTAGCTGCTAGTTACAACATAACAGTTTTCTGTGCTTCTGGCAGACTTAGGTTTCTAAACCTAGATTAATTAATAAATTGTATCTCAGTCACTTGCTGAGGCAGATTTTTTTTTTTTGTATTGTATAAAATCTAAATTTCCTTGGAGTAAATAACATACACAGAACATTTACCAAAACTCTTTTAGCCTATACTGTTGGGTGGTATTTTTAATAACTCATCTTAGCAAATTTAGGTCTAAGCACCATGATGAGGGGTCTGTACTCTTCATGAATGAGCTGTGTGCCTTTGCGCAGGCACCCCATTTGCATGCGGATCTCGGTTTTCTTATGAGTAAATCAAAGGCTTTGGGTTAGATAATCTTCAAATTCCCACCTTTTAAGGTACCACATGGTGTTTTTGGAGCTTGATAATTCCCCATAGCCTCATAAAATATCTGACTCATTCCCTAAATAGTGTATTTACCTGTGTTTTGCCCTATGCATAGGCTTCACTCTCTTTGAAGAGAAAATCAAGAAAAATACTTCTTTCTATACATCCTTCTGTTATTAAAACAAAACTTTGAAATAGAACGGCTAAGATCTCTAGAGTGTATGTAAGAGACAAACCAGACCTGAAAACAGAGAGTAAGGAACTGCTGGTTTTATCCCTGGCAGGTTTGCGTGTCCCTCCTCCCATACCTCTCTCCACTGCACAGCTGTTTCTCAGACCTCTCTCTCATCCTACTTAGTGCAATGAAAGCATCCCACCGTGTCTCTAAAACTATGGGGAACAAGAGCTTGGGGCTGGGGTTTTTTTTTTTTTTGAGACAGAGTCTCACTCTCTCTCCCAGGCTGGAGTGCAGTGGCGTGGTCTCAGCTCGCTGCAACTCTTGCCTCTTGGGTTCAGGTGATTCTCCTGCCTCAACCTCCCGAGTAGCAGGAACTACAGGTGTGTGCCACCACACTCGGCTAATTTTTGTATTTTTAGTAGAGATGGGGTTTCACTATGTTGGTCAGGCTGGTCTCAAACTCCTGACCCCGTAGTCCACCTGCCTTGGCCTCCCAAAGTGCTGGGATTACAGGCGTGAGCCACCGCACCCAGCTGGGGCTGGTGTTTTTTAATGATAATGATATCATTGATGGTGATGATGATGATATTGTTGATAAACTGATCTTCTTCCTGGCCACCTGCTTGAAATTATAGCCTCTGGTGCTCCCTAAATTCCTTCTCTAGTCTACGTTTCTCCTTAGCATTTATTGCCATCTAACATATTCTACATTTTATTTATTTATTTACATTGTCTATCCCAGAATCCCTTGAATACATACTTCCCAAGGCCAGAGATTCTAACTTGCTTTTTAAACTCAAACTGCTGCATTCTGAGTGCCTAGAACTGTGCCTTGCACATCACAGATGCTCAATGAGTGATTGTTGAATGCATACATTGACTGAATAAATGATCTTTCCCATCAGAAGTTCTTAGGCTGAATGCTAAAGGAAAAGACACACTGCAAAGAAAAAAGTAATTTTAGTCTGTTTGTTACTACATCACTCTGCATTTGGTAAGCCACTTAAATGTAAAAAGATCCCTCTAAGTCATTGAAAATTATTGTCACTTTATTAAAGCAAGTTTGCTTCCTAAAGCAGAAGTTTTGAACTTGGCTTCAGGGAGTCTGTGAATACATTAAAATTGTAGAAAAAGTATTGATTTTCTTGTGCATTGAATATCTTTCTTGATAAAGACCCCATAATTTCCATCATATTCTCACTGGTTTAACAAAAAACAACAACAAAGATTAAGACCTACTGCAATTTGAGGCAATGAAGCATCACTGGAGGGAGAGATGTTAGGACATCCAGTTTCCCATGAACTTTACCAGTGACTGCTGTGTCATTCTGGACAAACAAGTGTTCTTGATTCAATGGGGCTGAGCCCCATGGTTTGTGAGGTTGCAGGAAAAGGAAAGTAAGGGAAAGATTGACAGGCACAGTGGGACATGATGAATACAGGTGTTTGCATAAATCCTCCTCCACCTCCACCTCCACTTAAGACAGGGAAAATATCAGAGGAATAGAAAGAACTTATGTAAGTAAAATAATAGTTGATTTACTGGGGGAATTGACTCATTATTAAACAGTTTTTCCAGGCTTCAGAATGACTTTTAATCCAAAAACTGCAGTAAGTGGGAAGCCAAATAATCACATATGACAATAGACCACTCTCCTCTGTCACTTGAGAATTCTCTATTGGTTTTCCTACTCAGATTCCTTTTTTACATTTACTTAGCAAACTTCATGAAGACAAGAAATACAATGTCTATATAATTCTCATTTTTGGTTCATAGTCCCAAGGAATAGATGGCACAGGAGTTATGTTCTATTTTTGTTTTTTTTTTTAGTATCAAAATGTTGAAAGGGTCTTACACTCCATAAAAAATTCAACTAAACTTCAAGATCTAAATAAAAAGAGTCAAATCCACACATGCATTCAACAGCATCCATGCTTCTATCCATGCTGTTTCCATCCTCTTTAAAATCCCTGAGGTGCTATGAATATCTCTGTCCTAGGTGCTGACAAGAATTTTAGACACCACCCACCAGAAGACATGTCCCATTAGAGCTTAGGAATCATCTGGCCCAACTCTTGTCCTTCTCTTTGTGGGTAGGAAAAGTAAGGCCCAGGGCAGGACAGGGAAGTAATGTAGTTAATGATGCATCTGGTGCTCCCCAACGGTGAACATTCTGCTGCATCACAAACCTCCATTAAGGTGGCAATGCCAGGGAATGTCATGGAGATTTCCCCAGCTGACATCCCCCCAGATCAGTAAGAACAGGTGGTTTTTCCTGAGCCACAGTACCTAGGTGTTCTGAATCCCATGAAGCCACCAGGATTAAGGTTTTGTTGGGATATGAAGAAAAACAGCTGCTGCTCTCAAACACTAAGTCGTATGAGCAATTTAATAACTTTTGAACAACCCGAGGAACTGACTATGCTAATCAAGCTGGGTGACTCACAGAAAGCCTTTCTCATGACTTACTGCTTTGGTATTTCAACGAGGACATCTTTAATTAGGTGGTGAATATGATTTAACATTTTCTGTGATAGTTGAACTGGAGTCCAGGGTTCAAAGACTCCAAGACTAAGACAGGCCTTTTTTTTTTTTTTTTTAAATTACAGATCTCTGTGGTAATCATTATGAATCTCTGTTCATAATTTCCTTGTTTCTTGCCTCCTTCTAGGCATACAGTAAGACTGTATTTCCTCATTTTTTTTTGCATTTAGACATGGCTGGGTGATTTACTTTGGCCAATGAAATGTGAAGAAAAATAATATTACTTGGAAATTGTGCATACTAATTCCAAATTTTAATCTGCTTGGTCCCATTGTCTCACTGTAAACTGTAATATACCAGGACTCCTATTCTTTTCTTATTTTGCCACTGATGTTTGATCTGCAAGTGAAAGCTTGGGGATCATCCAGAGGGGATTCATATGAGAAATGGCTTTGAGAGATTTAAATGTACGAAGATGGATTACTCTCGAAGCACTCATCTCTTGGGGTCAGGTCATGGGTACAAAATAAATAATCGTTATTTTTCAAGAACTGTGGTGCTTACCTTTAGGATGCTGGTGGGCTTTATGAAATGAGACATTAGAAAAAAACATGAAATAGTAGAAATAAAAGTTTACATTCTTTTAATCTTTAATCCCAGTCTGTGGACTGTGAGGAATAATAGTGATTCTATTTAGTTTTGTGCTGGAATTGCTACTAAAAAGCTTTGAATCTCTCTAAGAGGAACAGAGAGTAAGACAAGCCAAACATCAACACCTTTTATGTGTGGGTATGGCTTGTTTAACAAACTTGAAAAGACTCAACTATAGCAGCAGCTGTCACACTGATACCTACTTGGTAGGGCTGCAGGTGTGCAAGGCCTTCAAGTGTGGCTTCCAGGTTGCAATGGAAACAGATTTCTCATCAGCTGCATAACTACGCCAAACACACTGCATGTGGCATTGACGGGGACATGAAAAAGAAAAAAGAGAGCAGGAGATAGAATAAAATCAGAAGAGAAATGATTGAGTTACTACACGTTAAGAATCTTTTGCCTCTCATACTTAGCCCTGATAAACACCCAAAGGAGGAAGAACGCTACTTTGGCATTTTCAGCTGGCTGTTAAACATTTTGCATCACATCAGAACTGCTTTTCATTTTTTATTTTTAAAAATTATTTATTTATTTTGAGATGGACTCTTGTTCTGTTGCCCAGGCTGGTGTGCAGTGGTGGGATCTCAGCTCATTGCAATCTCTGCCCCCTGGGTTCAAGCAATTATTGTGCCTCAGCCTCTAGAGTAGCTGGGACTGCAGGTGTCTGCCACCATGCCCAGCTAATTTTTTTTTTTTTGTATTTTTAGTAGAAATGGAGTTTCGCCATGCTGGCCTGGCTGGTCTTAAACTCCTGACCTCAAGTGATCTGCCTGCCTTGGCCTCCCAAACTGCTGTGATTACAGGTATGAACCACTGCACCCGGCCAGAGCTGCTTTTCAAAACAACACACCAAGAAGCAAAAGGCCCCAAACGTATAATATAATGTAATTTTTGAATTGGTAAGGGAGATACTATATTATCCAAAACAAAAAGTAATGATGGACTGGCTAAATACTGATTTCCAAGATAGTAGTTAGGTAAGCCACTTGAGCATGAACTTGTGCTCAAGCCACTTAAGCATGAACTTGAGCATGAACTTTCCAAGATAGTAGTTAGGTAAGCCACTTGAGCAATTCCAGGGATTGATCTTTAAGCAATATTTGATAAAGGAGAAGCAAAGGACTAATGAAAATCCACTATGTAACTAGTAAGCTAACTAGTCAACTAACGAACACCAGGGTATGCTAATGATTTAATTATTGAAATCCTTGAACTACGTAATACTTCTAATGCTAAAAATGAAGATAGTGATTACAAGAAGCAGAACTAAAACAAGATGGGGAAAATGTACTCTAGGTGTATAGCTGGAAAACACCTAAGGATTTATGCCATGATCTAAGAATATGTTTATAGCTCTTTTATGTAAAACATAAGCTCTCTCCATTTCATATAATTATACTTGGCATACATAAGACAAAGTATTTTTATGTGATCCTCACAGTCAAAGTGTGAATTAAGATTCCTATTTTGTAGGTGAGAAAAGAAGGGCTTAGATAAATGAGGAGTTTTATACAAGGTTGGTGGAGTTGAGACAATATCTCAAATTGCCTGGCTCTCAGTCATAGAATCCCTCAACGGATACTTGCTGACTGCTTGAAGACTGTTGTTGGAAAAGCTTCTGTCTGAACTGCTCATCTGAGAGATTGCTGACCTTACTTTCCAATATAGATTTTTGTAAATTTCTTTCTTGTAATGAGTCTGCAAACATCTCTAATGGCCAAGTATTTACAGCAATCTCCTCAGAGAAAATTTTTCATTATAGTGGATTAATCAAAACATTCTATTTTATGTGACAAACTTACTTATTTGAGACAGGGTCTCCCTCTGTCCCCAGGCTGGAGTGCAGTGGCATAATCTTTGCTCTCTGCAACCTCTGCCTTCTGGGTTCAAGCGATGCTTGTGCCTCAGCCTCCCAAGTAGCTGGGACTACAAGCATGTACCACCACACCTGGCTAACGTTTATATTTTTAGTAAAGACAGGGTTTCACCATGTTGGTCAGGCTGTTCTCAAACTTCTGACCTCAAGTGATCTGCTAACCCCAGCCTCCCAACTTGCTAGGATTACAGGCATGAGCCACTATGCCTGGCAGACAGATTCATTTAAATGGGCCATATTTCTACTATATAACCATCAGTCATAATTTTGAAATCTATAATGAAGTAAATGTGATCTAACAATATTCCTTTTCCTGAGAATATCATTGAATAAATGTATGCTGAATAGAAGTTAAAAATTGACACAACTACTTTGGAAACCTGGAAGTTTCTATTAAAGTTGAACATATATGTATCCTATGGACAGCTACACACTCCTAGGTATACTTTCAACACATATGCTTATATATGTTCATTAAAAGATATGCACCATATGTTGGTTTCTTCATAAACTAAAGCTGGAAATGCCCAAAAACCCAGCAACAGTAAAACAAAAAATTTGTGATACATTCACATAGTGCAATATTACATGGCAATAGTACATATTACTACACTCAATACTATGGATGAACTTCATGTGGATTATGTTGAATGAGAAAAAGAAGACACCAAGGAGTACATTTCCATAAAGTACAAAAACCGGGGGAAACTATTCTATGCTGTTAGAAGGTAGCACCATGGTTATCCTTACGGGATAGTGATCATGAAGGGGTACACAGGAGGTCATGCTCTGTTCATCTGAGTGCTGGTTATGCAGGAGTGCTAAGTTCTCCTAGGATAGGTGCTCTTTTCTGCATGCACATTATACTTCAATGAAATTTTGGAAAACGATATAAAAAACTAGAAAAATATAGTAGTAGAACCTGAGGGATTTTTTATATTTTTAAGGAAGGTTTAAATGATTGAAACAGACTTCCTTGCCTGGAGCCTTCTTACATAGCTCATGCTGATTTAATCTACAAATCTGTGGAAATTTGTAGTTATATAAGGCAACTATTGTATCATCTTGAAATGTTTTTTGTAAATATTATACACATGCAATTTATAGAGTGATCTAGAATAATTAAGGAAAACACATGGATTTATTATTTCAGCTTCTATAGTAGTGAAGCCCAGAGATCCTCTAATACTGTGATGACACAGATGGCTGCTTTAATTAAACAATTTCCATAGAAGACCTCACATATATATGAATTCTGATACATTGAAAGCAAGACTCCTGTAGAAGCATAAAGCAGATCTGTACACCATCAGACTACCAGTGAAAAAAAATCCAAAACAACAACAAAAGAATGGGACCCAGGCATTGCCTGAGAGTGTTATCAAGAACTGGGGGCAAAAGAGGCCACTCTGAGAAAACTAAAGATTTTCTTTACAATGAGACCTGGTGTCTTGTTATTTTTCTATCAAATTGATCCCAACAGCTAAGCTCTTGTTTCCTTCATTACTCATCTCACAAAAACGCCTTTTAAATGAGAGGTATAGAAGGTGCCGGTGGCATCTGTCGCATGGCTGATATTAGTTAACAGTCAAAATGAAGGTGGAAAGTGTAACTCTATGCCCCTTATACTCTAATAACTGTTTTGTCCTTAGCTCTCACTCTCAGCAAATTGCATCTAGTGGCTGAACTTCGAGCCCATATCCCTGTGATCCAGTAGCTGATGTTTCTGTATTTAAAGCCAAAATCACACAGTAATTGGAAAGAGAAAAATAACTGTTTAGAGGAATTTCCTATGGTTAATTTATATGGTGTATACAATTCAAAGGACAGTCAATAAGAAGCAGAATGAGAGCCAAATTTACCATTTACCAGGTGATGCTGGTGCTCTAGGCAGCCAAACACATTTGCACTTTGCTCAGTAAGTACAATGCCAGCATAATTCAGTTTTTTGGGAGTATTTTGTTTGTCTGGCTTAGAGTATTACAATTACGGCATGTTTGATCCTTACTGGAAATGGTCTAGAGAGTTTCAGCTGACCATCCAAAGGAATAATGAACATGGAACTTATTTTTTCAAGGTACAGAGTTTAAAATGTCAGAGTCCTGAAAGATTTAGGCTATTAACTAGCCATCGCTTTCCACACTTCTCTTCACACTACTTTGTGTTCCTCAGAGGCAACCCCTTCAATTCTTATAGTTGTTGCTTCTATTTTTAAGAATCCTAATTTATTATTATTATTTTTTTGAGCCATACTCTGTCACCCAGGCTGAGTCATACTCTGTCACCCAGGCTGGAGTGAGTGGTATGATCATAGCTCACAGCAGCCTTGAACTCCCAGGCTCAAGCAATCCTCCAACTTTGGCCTCTTGAGTAGCTAGGACTCAGGTGTTTGCCACTGCACTTTATTTTTATTTTTTTGTAGAGGTAGGGTCTCACTATATTGTGCAGGTTGGTCTTGAACTCCTAGCTTCAAGTGATCCTCCCACCTCAGCCTCTCAAAAATGTGGGGATTACAGGTATGAGCCACTTGCGCCCAGCCAAGAATGCTTATGTTTAAGGATTATGCTTATAGTTATATTTCTTGATTTTTCAATTTTAGACATTATCAATTAACTTCCTATCATGAAAGATGACATTGCTCACTTACACGCCCTCTTCTCCTTTCACCCTATCAACATTTTAATATCACAATTCTTGAGTTACTATTTAATATCTGCATTATTATGACAATGTAACTGTTGTTTTCAGTTCAGCAATGTAATATACTATGGCTACTCTTTCTTTTTATACAAGTTTTTGTTCTTTTGGGAGTTATAATTGCCCTATTTTAATTTGTTGATTTGCATATATGTACCTGTTATAAATACATTCCAGATCTTTCCAACAGAACCATAAAATTCCTCTGGTCAAATGAGTCATGAAATCTGAGAGTTCCATTCTTTCACTTCCTTGAAGATCTTTCTCCTGGACTCTCAGCCTCCTTTTCATTCTGTTCTCAAGTCCTGCTGTAGCTATTGTCTTGGGACTTCCCTTCCTTACCATCATAGAAATCCCCTTTGCTCTTTCCTGTGTGGAATCTCTTGTTTCCTCGATCTCACCTGTCTTTCTCTCTTGGCTCATCCCCTTGTTTTGGTAGAGAAATTCTATTTACAGTTTCTTGAGTAAAGGTAACTGGTAGGTTAATTTTTGAGATCCTGCATGCCTAAAAGTGAGTTGGTGCTGCTCTCACACTTGATGGTGGTTTGGGTGGATATAGAGTTTTAGGTTGAAAATAATTTCTATAATTTTCAATGAAAAGTATTGTTTCACTGTCTTCTAATTTCTGGGTTACAAATGAGAAATCCAATGTCATCCTTATTTTTGATCCTTTGGCTATGTCCTGCTCAGAAAGCATTTAGGATCCCCCTTTTGTAAGTTTTCTGATATTTTACTACGATAATTTGGGGTGAAGTTTTTGGTTCACAGTGCTGGGCACTTGGTGAGCTCTTCTACTATGGCCACTCCCATCCTCCTGTTCTGGAAAATCATAATGTCATATTTCTTTGATAAAATCCTCCTCTTAGTTTCCCTGCACTCGAGCTGAGATATCTCTATTAGCTGGATATTGGAACGCCTGGATGGATTCTTCATGTTTCTCATCTTTTTTACTTTATTTTCAATCTCTTTTTACTCAATTTTCAGGGAGATTTTCACAACTTTATTTTACCTTCTTTTTCCTACCTTCATGTTTTCCACATCTAAGATTTTTTTTTTTCTGAGTCTGTTCTTATTTATTTATTAAAGAAATATGGTCTTACTATATTGCCCAGGCTGACCTTGAACTCAAGTGATCCTCCCACCTGGGCCTCTCAAAATGCTGGGATTACAGTAATGAGTCACTGCATCTGCTCCTGTTTTTATTTATGACTGGAGCACTAAAAAGATGTAAAATTTCTATATAAGTGGCTTGAGTTTAATGACTAGTGGCTTCACTTTAGGGTAATTTGGCAAAGACTAAGTCATTTTACTGGGGGAAGCCAAAGTTTCAATACAAACATATATTTTTCTTTTGGGTCAGTTAGCATCAAAGCAACATCTTCTAATCTATCCCTATCAGCCTTTATTTCACAAACTTTTACTTAATTCCCTGTTTCTGTTTCTAATAAAGCACTATGACCCCACCATAAACTAGTCCAACCTCTCCAGAAGTAAACCTTTAACATGGAACTTTTGAAGAATCATTAAGTGTAAGTTCCAAGGCATCCCATACATCCTCATATATTTACAAGGATGTAAATGATGTTTTTTGAAAGGAGTAATGGATTCAGATCCAGACAGCAGGGATTTGAGTCCTAGCTCCTCCTAGGCTTGTCTTGAGGATCAAGTAACATAATGTATTAGAAGCACTCTGCAAACTAAAAAGCACTTCATGAGTCTTAAGCATTATTAATAAAAATTGTGACATTTGGGCAGGTATTCAAAACATTACTGAGAGCTGATTTCTTTTTTCCAGACTGCTCCAGCTTGAAATGAAAAGTTAATTTAAATGAATCATGCAAAGATATTGACACAGCTTAATTTGCTGCAAGCTTCTGGGGGTTTAAATTTTTTCCTAAAACCCTGAAATGTTGGTTAATTTAGTTCTCTCACCAACAAAATGATGAAGCAATTTCGGCATCTCAGCTGCCCTTTTAAGAAGATAGTGACTCAGGCCTAAAATAAACAAGACGCTTTTGGGCTTGGTGCTTTGTGTGTTCAGCAAACCAAGTCAGGTTTATTGGGTAAGAAAGTGAATGGATCAGTAAATGAAGTTGGTTTTCAATCTACTGCATCCTGAAATATAAATTTCTATAATATATAATCAAGGCTTAAAGCCTTGAATTCTGTCTAAAGACTACAGCAAGGAAAAAAACAATGAACAATTTAATAATTGTATTATTTCTATGTCTAATAAATAAAATAATTGCATTTAAGTGAAATAGCTATTGCTTTTAAAATTAGTAGATTCTACTTTGATTAATGAAATTATGATTAGATTGTAAAGATACTCTTCAATGCTTCAAGCCATTTTGCATTATTTTTAAGAGCAACATATAAGTTGGAGTTTTAAGTAAAATAAAAACTCATTGATTTTACTTCATTCTTACCTGCATTTGTACAAGTTCAATAACTGATCACAATATACATTACATAACCCAGTTCCATAAAATAAAATTCTAGGCCTCCAAATAAAACTGTTCAATTAGCCTCTTCTCCACAGGGTTACCTGTGTGGGAGGCCTTGCCTTGTTTTGACTGTAAACATACAAATGCCTCTCCTCCAATGATTTGCTGTAGAAGTAGCAATTTATTTTCAAGTTCAATTGGAAATTGTTCTTGGACAGTCTAGTAGTCAATAATGATAAGTTATATCAGGAGATTTCCTGTGGTTATTCTCTATATTTCTCTTGTATGGTATGGTAGCTGATGGCCACTTGTAGCTATTGCACACTTGAGAAGTGACTAGTGCCATTGGCAAACTTGGTTTTTAATTTTAATTAATTTAAATGTAAAAAGCTACATGTAGCTAGTGGTTACTGTATTGAGCGGCACGGCTTTCTATCATCACAACAGATATGTGCATGAGAAATTCCTCAAAGAGCTCACTTTCTAACAGAACAGCTGATATTCCGAGAGATTTTATTGTGTGAAATGTATTATTGTTCCATATGCAGACAGGGCGTGGTTCTCAGATGGATGCAAGGAACCCATGCAATAACTTCCGCACTCACAGGCTGGAAAACATTGTTCTAGAGTGAAGGGAAATTAAAGGATAAGAATGGCAAAGAAAAAAACTTATTAGAAGCATGAGAACATGTGTAACCAGTTAAGGAGTGCTAAAGGATGAAATGCTACGAATTCTGGACCTTGGGGTATTTTGCATGTGTCCTAAAGTGTGTGACCCGTCTTTTCATTCTGCTGATTATTGGTTGGCATCAGATCTTAAACTCTAACTACGTAAGGGTCTTTTTGTTTAAGAAAATACAGTTTACTTTCTCTTTAGTGCCCTTTAAAAACCCGTAAAGAATATGTAAACATATTGTAAAAAATAAAATGTACAAAATAAGAGATTCTCAGTGATCTGCATTGGAAGTCATGCCCAATGGTCCACTTTCTTGTCAACTGTTGTGGAATAGCTTGATTTAAAAATTAATATCCTCATATAGTGATTAGATAGAAACAGATCTCCTTCATGATATAACTCAGCCATACTGCCCTCTCCTTTCCCCGGCTCCATGTCTGTGGGAGGCACTGCATTTATCACAGTCACAGATAAACACTAAAGGCAGAGGTTGGGGTGGTTATCTCCCACCACCCTCCCACTCAAACCCACAAACTAAATTACAGCAGTGTGCTTGTTACTGCAGCATTAAGGTAAGTTTCTTAGGGCCTTGGAGCAACACTTCAAGCCTCTCCAGTTTAGAAGTTCTGTAGCTTCCACTTCCCTAGCAGGAAGGGGGAAACTTTAGATTGTAGAATTATTTAGTCCATAACTAAATGTCAACTCTACATTATGAATCTAACAAAAAATATATTTTGTGATTCTTAACCTGGATCTAGGGTGGCAAATATATGGATGGCAAAAAGAGAAGCATTCCTTTTAGTGCTGAAGCTAATCCTGAGTTACTGAAAAGTAAATGAAATGCTAAATAACAACCTATGGATTATGAGCTAGCTTCAAATTATATGCTTATTGTTTAATATTCTCAAACACTGATGTATTCCATAATCCCATCAGCTCTCAAAATAGGATAACTATTTCCACTTGCTGCTCTGGATGGTACTAAAAGCAATTTCACAGGTACTAAACCTTGACATTCTAAACAAATATGTTGTTCTTTAAAGCAGCAACATACATCTGGCTGGAGAAAGTAATTGTAATGCAGGGAACAATGCTCTGTTCTGCTCTATGACTTAATGATCAATTATGTTTCATCAAGTAATTCATAAGATGTATTAGATAATTCCAGGAGCAACATCACTGCTAACCTTTGCATGGCCTTGCTGACATGGTTACTTAGTCTGAACAATGCATGGAACATTTGCTAAAAATACATGTTTTTCAGATTGAGAGAGGAGGAACACCTGCCCAAATCCAAGACTGTACATTAAGTTCTGACTTCATTTTTAAAAAAGGAACAAAGCAGTATTTCTACTGAGCAATGAAGCACAGAGATTGGAAAATGACCCATCAAGCATTAGGGACACAGATGTTGCCATCCACCTATTACATTGACATTTACCTGAATGAGGTTGGCAGCTGGGTTCCTTCTTTTCTCAAAGTGTTTCTGGCGGTGCTGTTCTTGTACTTTTAATGCAAAACCTGAGCCAAGAATGCCCTGGAACAAAATACAAAAATGGCACTCAAAAATGTCAAAAGCACGGTTAAATAATACAAATATTGAAAAGTCACTAAAATGAGTCTGACAGAAGACAAATAGTATGTAACCTGTCCATAAACATGTTACTTGTTAAAATAAGCAGTATTTCTCTCCATTATAATATCATCAGCCAAAGGCAAACTGTTGGGCAATACTGCCAAGAGATACAACGTCTGTTCTTTAGTAAATCAATTAGGCATTGTCATTTATTATCTTTTGTGGTATAGCAAGAAGCACCATGATTATAAATAAAATCACAATAAAAATTTGTGTGTGTGGCCTTCTCTATGACATTTCTTTTTGCTTAAGTTAGGGTGAATGGTCTCATCCAGTGATGGAATGTGGAGAACATGAATTTCAGCTTGGGACAGAACTGGATTTTAAATCTGGGGGAGTTAAAGTCTCACTGCTGTGAATGTGGGAATACGTCTAACACTTTGATAAGACTGGAAGTTATATTCTCTATCCATGAAATGGAGGAGCGAGGACTGTATACAATCTGTCCCAGCTGTAATTCTTTATAATGTTATAACTCTACACCTACTAAAAGAAAAGTAAAATGGAGGAGGAAGGGAATACCCAGTTTTGAAGACAAACAGTAGAAGTTTTTCCATTTTGCCCATTTGTATAATAGAGACAAGAACAAGGATCATTGCAAAACACATTTCCATTTTAATTCATACTTTTACCATTCCTTGTCTTTTTGATTTTGGTTCACCTACTCAGTTTTTGGGATTAGTAAGATTAATATTCCCTTCTAGGTTTACATTAGTTTTTGGCCAGTTTGTTTTCCTTCTGCTTATCATCTTGATCTGCCAAAATTCTGGTGTCTTTGATGTTCCCCACTCTTCAATTTGTTCTGGTCTACTAACATTTGTGAAAACAAGATGCTTTGTCTCAGCCTTGGGTTGACTTTTGGAGCTTGCTAAATTCAGTCTCTGGGCTTTGTCTATAACTCTTGATTTTATTGGCATGAGACTGGGAGCTCTGCTGCTTTCAAGTCAGTGGATTTTACTTGCTAGCTATAAATTATTAGCTTTTTATTAAACCTCAAGGAGTCTAACCCTTAGGTTAGAGATGAACATTTAATAAGCACTAAGTCAGTTATGTGCCACAGGTAAGGAATGGTTGTTTTTCTTTTCTTTATATTTTTAGAGTAGCTCAAAGATGGTTCAAAGATGCCATAGGCTGCCTGGAGAGGCGGTAGGTTTTTCATCTTTAGAAGGTGTTAAGCCTCAGCTGAATAACAACTTGGCTGAGATATTTTTGGGCTCTAGATAGCCTTTAACCTTCCTTCTTATCTTGAGATTCCATAATTCTGAGTAGATCTGTGACAATAACCAGACAATAAGTAATGCAATCATGTTTAAAATACGCACTGGTCTAATAAGACTATTTGCTATTCATGAGCAATGATCTACTCCATTATTAATTAGTATAAATGACTGTACTATGAAATTAGAAATTACATCATAGGTTCTGTTTTCCATCTCTCTTTTCCAGTGACTGTCTTACACTGTCTAAGATCTCTATCTCATACAGGTTGTGATTGTACAAACTCAGTTTTATAAAAACCTGGTCTCTGTGATCTGGTTTATAGATTTAAACAATGTTTCCCTCCATTTAGGAGTTATAAAAGTGTCCCTCCATTTCTAAATCCAGAACAGCTTAAGTCATTTGTAACTTCTAAATTTTTCTGCTATTTAAGATCATTTAAGGAAAGATTCCTTTATTTTCCCTTTAATATTACTTTTCATAAAGTGCAGATATGTAAGAGAATATGAAAATCAGAATTTCTAGCATATATTTATAATATATATTATATATACATGCATTTATGTGCATATATGTGTATAATACACTTGTATGAAGCATAATTCAGATTTTGTAGCCATTGAATTAACAGCACTAGCTACCATTTTGAGCACTTATTAAATGTGCATATGAGGTTCAGAGTTTAATCCCCTTTGGAAAATAAAGACAGGCCCTACATAGCACAAATCTGCCATCTGCCAAACAATCTAAAATGTGCTGAAAATCACATTGGCATTGCTCGGAAACATATATTAGTGAATGGCAAATGTTTGCTACGTATCTCTTGCGCCAGACTGTACATTATAGCAGTTATTAAACTAGGTCTGCTTATTGTCTCATAATGGCTCTTTTCCAATTTTTTTCCACCTCTCTCTTAGTACACAGCTCAGTGCACCTAAATAGAAGTCTGTGAAAATAAAGTCTATTATATATATACACACATAAAACATGGCTTAAGCTTTGAACACATGTGTCATCCCTCCAAATATTGACACCAATAGATGTAAATTCTTAGACATTGAGTTTTGTTTTAATTCATTTGCTAAGACAACAAGACTTAATTTTTTAGGTTTTACGATTCAGCACTTTGCTGAGAACTGCTGCATAAACACCAAGTAGAGAGGAAATACATTTTGGTCTAAAAAATATTTACCCTTCACTATCTTCTGGATTAAATGAACCTAATTTATAACCCAAACTTAGCAAAGGCTATGCTGAAAGATACCCTATTTTTTAAATGGTTGTTAACATTTTATTATCTGCAATAATTACATTTAGTTAATATGGTTAATGATTACAGTGGCTATTTCTTTTTATTGAATGGCTAATATCTTGAGTCAAACAGAACTAGTCCTTGCACTGAATTTACTAGCTGGAGGTCTTAAGGGATTGTTTCTATAAAACTCAATTTCTTCATCAATGAAAAGATACTCTTAGCAGGAATATCTAGCAGAAGACAAGGGGGCACCCTAAAGAGGAGAAAGAACTGCTTATCAGTGTAACACAGAGGAGCTGGGGCTTCTTCTGTGAGCTCATCATCCCAGAGACGGAGGGGGACCAGGGGAACTGACCCCACAGTGCAGCTTCGGAAGGATGGCTTGTGTGACTCTGTGATGTACAGGACAGCCCTTCTGCTTTGAGGGTAAGATGGAGAAAGGCTCTTTTCTTTCTTGGTTCTCAGGTGTCCTGGGTAAGAGGAACTCTACACAGGGGCAGCCCACAATTCCCCTCAAGCTTTCTCAGCAAAATATCAATTTGTCTTCCTAAATTTAAATCAGACAACACTATTGGCTGGCAGGTACACGGGATATAATAAAATCTCTGGCCACCTTGTTTTTTTCTAAAGATATATATGGACCATTTAGTCTTTCATTTAATAAATGAGGACTCAGAAAATATCATAAGATATCAGTAAAAGATCTATAGTAAAGGTTACTTTTCTTGGCATTGTTAAGAAATGTTCTTTTCTGTGAAAGCAAAGTTTTCAGATTTCCAACATGTATAAATTTAATTTGTATATAAAAATTTCATACTTACTTTATTGGAAACATTTCCAAGAATGACTACTTAATCTCTGAACTTTAACTTAACTAGTGACATATTTGATCTCCCTGTAATAGTGCAGCATTTCCTTATGGGGACTGGCTTTTTGCTGTGCTGGATGCAACCGACTTCCAGAGGAGTGTTGACCCTAACACTAATTGGCCCTAGATCTTTACACATTTTGTTTTATCTTTTTATTTTATTTTTACTGACCACCTTAAGGACAAGATACACATTTTGAACATGGACGTCTCCTTGCTACTCAGATTTCCTTTTCCCTCCTTTGCTGTTGGCCTTTTACCATTTCTTTCTGTTGCAGTGTTTGTTCTATCAGCTTCCTCTGTATTTGTTGCTTATAATCTTCAAAGAATTGTGAAACCATATATGTGAGTTTATCATAATTTTCTAGGAATGAAGACTAGGTTATGAATTAGATCTCAAGTGGCTCTCCTATGAGGACAGAACACATACTGTGTCTATTTCAACAATCCAGAGGTTGCCTACCTCCTTTCACAGTTTTTTTACTGAATCATAGAGGTTGCTATAAATGTGGCCTCAGGATAAATATAAACACAAAAGCTGCAATTATTTTGTGCCATTATTTTAGGAAAAAAACTAAGACTGTGTTGTACTGTTTCTAAAGGTATTTTCCTGTAGGGAATCTGATTACTGAGTGAATCTCTTCTCTGTTCTGAATTGTTGAGATTGCTAGATGAAGTTGCCTTGGATACATAAGATTTTTTTTTTTTTGACTCTCTTTGATTTCATCATTTTGTTCCAGGAAACATGTATTTCTAGATTCATCCTGGTAAAGGGAAGTAACATTTATTGAGAGTTCTCTTCATGACAAGCGCTTGACTTACATTATTGCATCGGTCTGCACATAATTTCTCTGGGCTCAATAATTCTTCTTCCATTCTAATAAAAAAGAAACTTGTTCAGGGTCACTGTTCAGGCTAAACTGTGTCCTTCCAAAATTCTTATGTTGAAGTCCTAATCCCCATGATCTCAGAATGTGACCTGGTTTGAAAATAGGGTCCTTACAGAGGCAATCAAGTTAAAACAAGGTCATTAGGATGGACACTAATCCAATATGACTGGTGTTCTTATAAGAAGTAGAAATTTGGACACAGATGAAATGAAGACACAGGTAAGAGCCATCTATAACCCAAGGAGAGAGGCCTGGAACACATCCTTCTCTCATGGCTGTCATGGCTTCTCAACACTTTGACTTTGGTCTTCTAGCCTTGGGAACTGTGAGGCAATACATTTCTATTGTTTAAGCCACCCAGTCTGTGGTACTTGTTAAGGCAGCCCTAGTAAAGTAAAGCAGTCATATAGTTAGTACATGATAAAGATGTAATTCAAACTGAGGTCTCGTACCCAAGCATATGCATGGACTTTTCAGTCTCTTTTCTGTGATTTTGAGTGTTCTGAGGCAGAACCACCTGAATCTTGAGTTGGGCACCGGTGGGACAAGGGTGTCCTCTGTACTCATTAATAGGCTCAGGAGAAGTCCCATGAACTAAAAGAGCTTTGGAGAGGTGCTCTGGGGTCTTTGGTTGGTACAGCTTGTGCTGTGTCTGGAGCAAGACTGGAGCTATTTTCCTTAAGCACTCCTGCTGCCACCGCCTTAACTCCCCTTTTGGTTGGCTCCTCCTTCCCCACCCAAGGTGGAATAAACAAAAGCAATAACTTGGAAATGGGGGCAAACTGTAATATTTTGAACAGCTGCCTTTAAAGACACAGAGAATAAAATGATCAGAAAAGCAGGCTTCATTCACTAAAGAGAAAGTAATCAGAAGCTTGGGGGCAGATTAATGTGCCCTTTATTCTGATAAGATACAGAAACTGCTTATTAAAAAAATCAGTGATGATGACACAATGAATAAATCATCTGCCATGTTTAACACCCTTTAAGGTCATATGCTTTTCACTCAAATGGATCTGAAGAGAAAAACACTCCACTGTGCATCGTCTCTTATGTAGCACACATTATAAACGAAATCGGAAGGATCAATTTTAAAAGAAGATAGCTTTACATCTTTGCAAACATTTTAAATGTCTTAGTAGCATGTTGCCTAAAAAGTGAGCCATCTGAATTATTATTTGGTCACAAAATATGAGCCAATATTAAATAAAGTCTCAGATTAAGTGTCTCCAAGGAAAGATCATAGTTTATAAATTATCCAAGTAGATATATTTAGAAAAGTCAACATTGTATCAGAAAAATTATATTTGTAAATGATATAGATATGTTCCCAAGCATACCAATTTGTGAGAGCTCACTCTAATAAGTCTCTAAGACCTAATTTAAACTGGTTTATTAGTGCAAAGATACTCACGGCAGGAAGTGCAAAGAAAGAAATGCCAAGGAGTGCAAAGCCTGCAGAAAGCAATCTTCCCAGCCAAGTTAGGGGAGTTTTGTCTCCATAGCCAATAGTTGTCAATGTAATCTAGAAACAAAATAAATAGAACGTGCAGCTTAAGTACTTGAGAGGAAAGTTAGGACCTATGATCAGGAGGCAAGCAACGTTTCCACTAAATCATTATTCAACAAATCTTGTTGGTGCTTTTTATTACTGTGCTTTAATTTTCCATGACGCATAACAGAACTTCTCTTTGTTTAAGGAAAAGAATAACCTACATACTTGTTCCTCCCTTATAACATAGTTTTCCATCTTTTCTAAGTGTATTCAAAGAAAGATTATTTAAGTAAGTGGATAACCATCAGTGATACAGAAATGATAGCACCGTGGATTCAGGACTGGGTCAGTACACAAAATAATAATTTATGTTAATTTAGAGTGTCCATTCATTACTTTGGCAGGCATTTCCTGAAGGTCTGTTGCGTGCAAGGTATGTGATAAGATTTGTAGTGGAACAAAAATGAAGGCATAGTTCTTGTCCTAAGATACTTAGGGCCTAATAAGAGAAACATGTCACACACGAATAATTAAAATACAAAATAGGATAAGACAGGTATTATGATGAAGGTACAAATAACCTGCTATTGAAATTCAAGGAAGAGATTAGTTATTATAAGCTTGAGGTGTTGAGGGAGCTCTTGACTAGGGAGATGTCATCACACCTGAGCTTTGAAGGAGGATTAACATTTTGAGAAGCAGAAATGATAAAGAAGGTGACCTAAGGAGGTGAAAGAGGTGGCTAGCTGCAGAACAGTGAGAACACATAGAGCAGTTTCTGAAAAGTACAAGTTGTTCAGCTGGACTGGGGCATGGTGGATTTGAAAAGGATTAGTGACTTCTTCAATTTATTTTATTTAACATTTTATAGAGTACAATGTACAGGTCTTTCAGTTCCTTGTTAAATTGATTCCTAAGCATTTTATTTTTTGTAGCTACTGTAAATAGGATTGTTCTCTTGATTTCTTTTTTAGAAAGTTTGCTGTTAGTATATAGAAATGCTAGTGATTTTTGTGGTGTTGATTTTGTATCCTGCAACTGTACTGAATTTATTTGTTCTAGCAGTTTTTTTTTCCTGGAATATTTAGAGTTTTCCATATATAAGATTATGTTAAAAAAAAAGATTATGTTGTCAGCAAACAGCAACAATTTCCTTTTTTCCTGCAACTGTACTGAATTTATTTGTTCTAGCATTTTTTTTCCTGGAATATTTAGAGTTTTCCATATATAAGATTATGTTTTAAAAAAGATTATGTTGTCAGCAAACAGCAACAATTTCCTTTTTTCCTTTCTTATTTGGATGCCTTATATTTCTTTCTCTTGTCTAACTGCTCTGGCCAGGACTTCCACTACTATATTGAATAGAAGTGGCAAAAGTGGGCATCCTTGTTTTTTAAAATCAAACAAATAATTTATTAATAATTTTTAATTTTTGTGGGTACATGGTAGGTATATATATTTATGAGGTACATGGGATATTTTGATACAGGCATGCAATATGATTAATAATGGTATCAGGGTAAATAAGATATCCATCACCTCAAGCATTTAACCTTTGTATTACAAACAATCCAATTATATTCTTAATTATTTAAAAATGTACAATTAAATTATGAACGACTATAGTCACCCATTGTACTTTCAAATACTAGATGTTGTTCACTCTGTTTTTTTTTTGTGCCCGTTAACCATCTGCACTTCTCTCCTCGCTCACTTTCTCCACTGCTTTTCTCATGCTCTGGCAGCTATCATTCTACTCTCTATTTTAGTTCAACTGTTCATTTTTAGCTTCCACAAATAAATGAGACCATGTGAAGTTTGTCTTTCTGTGCCTGGCTTATTTCACATAACAAAATGAGCTCCATTTGCATCCATGTTGTTGCAAATGACAGGCTCTCCTTCTTTTTAACGGTTGAATAGCACTCCACTGTGGGTACGTGCCGTATTTTCTTTATCTGTCTGTTGATGGATGCTCGGGTCGCTTCCAAATCTTGGCCACTGTGAACAGTGCTGCAGTAAACGTGGGAGCGCAGATGTCTCTCTGAGACACTGATCTCTTCATTTTGGGTGTGCACCTAGCAGTGGGATTGCTGGATCACATGGTAGCTCTATTTTTTTTTTTTTTTTTTTAAATGAGGAACCTCCAAACTCTTCTCCATAGTGGTTATACTAATTTACATTCCCACCAACAGTGTACAAGGGTTCCCTTTTCTTCACATTCTTGCCAGCATTGGTTATTGCCTGTCTTTTGTATAAAAGTCATTTTTACTGGAGTGAGATGATGTCTCATTGTAGTTTGATTTGCATATCTCTGATGATTCATTATATTGAGCATCTTTTCATATAAATGCTTGTGGTTTGTAACGTTGTCTTTGAGAAATATCTATTTAGATCATTTGCCCATTTTAAAACTGGATTATTATATTTTTTCCTATATAGTTGTTTGAGCTCCTTATATTTTCTGGTTATTAATCCCTTGTCAGATAGATAATTTGCAAATATTTTCTCCCATTCTGTGGGTTGTCTCTTTATTTTGTTGATTGTTTCCTTTGCTGTGCAGAAGCTTTTTCATGTGATGTGATCCCATTTGTTCATTTTTGCTTTGGCTGCCTGTGCTTGTGGGATATTACTCAAGAAATCTTTGCCCAGTCCAATGTCCTGCAGAGTTTCCTTTATGTTTTCTTGTAGTAGTTTTGTAGTTTGAGGTCTTAGATTTAAGTCTTTAATCCCATTTTGATTTGATTTTTTTTCCATATGGCAAGGGATAGGGGTCCAATTTCATTCTTCTGCATATGGATACCCAATTTTCCCAGAACCTTTTATTGAAGTTACTGTCCTTTCTCATTGCATGTTTTTGGTGTTTTTATCAAAAATGAGTTCACTGTGGATATAAGGATTTGTTTCTGGGTTCTTTCTTCTGTCCCATTGGTCAATGTGTGTTTTTATGCCAGTATCATTCTGTTTTGGTTACTATATCTCTGTAGTATAATTTGAAGTCAGGTAATGTGATTCCTCCAGTTTTTCTCTTTTTGCTTAGGATAGCCTTGGCTATTCTGGGTCTTTTCTGCTTCCATGAACATGAAAGATCTTTTTATTTTTCTCTTTAATATCTTTCATTAGTGTTTTACAGTTTTCTTTGTAGAGATCTTTCACTTCTTTGGTTAACTCCTAGGTATTTGATTTTATTCGTAGCTTCTGAAATGGAATTATTTTCTCAATTTCTTTTGCAGATTGTTTGCAGTTGGCATATGGAAATGCTACTGATTTTTGTATGTTGATTTTGTATTCTGTAACTTGACTGAATTTGTTTATCAGTTCTAATAGTTTTTTGATGGGGAATTTAGGTTTTTCCAAATATAAGATTATATCTTCTGCAAACAAGAATAACTTGACTTCTTCCTTCCCAATTTGGATGCCCCTTATTTCTCTCTCTTCTCTGATTGCTCTAGCTAGGACTTTCAGTACTATGTTGTATAACGGTGGAGAAAATGAGCATCTTTGTTGTGTTCTAAATACAGAAGGAATCATCCTTGCATCCCTGGGATAAACCTCACTTGGTCATGATGGATGATCTTTTTAATGTGTTGCCGAATTCGGCTTGCTAATATTTTGTCGAGGATTTTTGCATCAATATTCATTAGAGATAATGGCCTATAGTTTTCTTTTTTTTAATGCATTTTGTCTGGTTTTGGTATTAGGGTAACACTGGCCTCATAGAATGAGTTTAGAAGTGTTCATTCCTCCTCTACTTTTTGGAGTAGTTTGAGCAGAATTGGTATTAGTTCTTCTCCCAATGTTTGGTAGAATTCAACAGTAAAGCCATCAGGTCCCAGGTTTTTCTTTGCTGGGAGACTTTTATTATGGCTTCAATCTCATTACTTGTTATTGATCTATTCAGGTTTTGGTTTCTTCATGGTTCAATGTTGGTAGGATGCATGTACATAGGAATTTGTCCATTTCTTCTAAGTATTCCAAATTATTGGTATATAGTTGCTCACAGTAGCCTCTAATGATCCTTTGAATTTCTGCAGTATCAATTGCAATGTCTCCTTTTTCATCTCTGATTTTATTTATCAGGATCTTCTCTCTTTTTTCTTAGTCTGGCTAAGTTTGTCATTTTTGTTTATCTTTTCAAAAAACAACTTTTTCTTTTGTTGAGCTTTTGTATTGTTTTCTTTGTTTTAATTTCATTTATTTCTGCTCTGATCTTTATTTCCTTTCTTCTACTAACTTTGGGTTTGGTTTGCTCTTGGAGGTTGCATAATGGATTATTTGAAGTTTTTCTTCTTTTTTGATGTAAACACTTATAGTTATAAACTTCCCTTTTAGTACTCCCTTTGCTGTATCCCATTGGTTTTGATATGCTGTGTTTCCATTATCATTTGTTTAAGAAATTTTTCAATTTCCTTCTTAATCTCTTCATTGACCCATTGGTCATTCAGGAGCATATTGTTTAATTTACTTGTGTTTGTATAGTTTTCAAATTTTCTCTTGTTACTGATTTTTAGTTTCATTCCATTGTGGTCAGAGAAGATACTTGATACTATTTCAATTTTTTGAATGTCTTAAGACTTGTTTTGTGGCCTAACATATGGTCTATCCTGGTCTATCCTTGAGAATAATCCCTGATCATAGGTCCTAACTTTCCACTAAAGTACTTAAGCTGCACATTAAATTAGGACCTAAAATCCAAAATCAAACGATCATCTCAACAGATGCAGAAAAACATTCAACAAAATCCAGCATCCCTTTATGATTAAAACTCTCAGCAAAACTGGCACACAAAGGATATACCTCAGTGTAATAAAACTATCTATGACAAACACTCAGCCAACATAATACCGAATGAGGAAAGTTGAAAGCATTCCCTCTGAAAACAAGGCAAGGATGCCCACTCTCATCACTCCTCTTCAACGTAGTACTGGAAGTCCTTGCCAGAGCAATCAGACAAGAGAAAGAAATAAAGGGCATCCAAATCAATGAAGAGGAAGTCAAACTGTCGCTGTTTGCTGAGGACATGATCATTTACCTAGAAAACCCTAAAGCCTACTCCAGAAAGCTCCTAGAACTAATAAAAGAATTCGGCAAAGTTTCTGAATACAAAATTAATGTACCCAAATCAGTATCTCCTCTATACACCAACAGTGACCAAGCTGAGAATCAAATCAAGAACTCAACCCTTTTTACAATAGCTGCAAAAAATAAAAAGAAAAAAGAAAAAAATACTTAGAAATACACCTAACCAAGGAGGTGAAAGATCTCTACAAGAAAAACTACAAAACACTTTTGAAAGAAATCGTAGACGACACAAACAAATGGAAACATATCCCATGCTCATGGATGGGTAGACTCAATATTGTGAAAATGACCATACCGCCAAAAGCAATCTAAAAATTCAACACAATTTCCATCAAAATACTACTATCATTCTTCACAGAATTAGAAAAAACAATGATAAAATTCATATGGAACCAGAAAAGAGCCCACATAGCCAAAGCAAGACAAAAAAAAAAAAAAAAAAAAATGGAGGTATCACATTACCTGATTTCAAACTAATAAGGCCATAGTCACCAAGACAGCATGGTATTAGTATAAAAACAGGCATATAGACCAACAAAACAGAATAAAGAATCCAGAAATAAACCCAAATACTAACGGCCAACTGACCTTTGACAAAGCAAACAAAAACATGAAGGCGGGGAAAGGATGCCCTTTGCAACAAACGGTGTTGGGATAATTGTCTGGCCACATGTAGGAGAACTAAACTAGATCCTCATCTCTTACCTTAAGCAAGAATCAACTCAAGATGGACTAAGGACTTAAATATAAAACCTAAAACTATAAAAACTCTATAAGATAACATTGAAAAAACCCTTCTACAGATTGACTTAGGCAAGGATTTCATGGCCACGAACCCAGAAGCAAATGCAATAACAACAAAGATAAATTGCTGGGACTTAATTAAACTAAAGAGCTTTTGCACAGCAAAAGGAACAGTCAGCAGAGTAAACAGACAACCCACAGAGTGGGAGAAAATCTTCACAATCTATACATTTGACAAAGGACTAATATCCAGAATCTACAATGAACTCAAACAAATCAATAACAACAACAAACAACTCCCAAACAATCCCATGAAAAAGTGGGCTAAGGACATGAATAGACAATTCTCAAAAGATGATATACAAATAGCCAGGAAACAAAAAATCCTCAACATCATTAATGATCAGAAAAATGCAAATCACAACCACAATGTGATACTACCTCAGTCCTGCAAAAATGGCCATAATAAAAAAATTGAAAAACATTAGATGTTGGTGGAGATGTGGTGAACAGGGAACACATCTACAGTGCTGGTAGGAATGTAAACTAGCATGACCACTATAGAAAACAGTGTAGAGATTTCTTACAGAACTAAAAGTAGAACTACCATTTGATCTAGTAATCTCACTACTGGGTATCTCCCTAGAGGAAAAGAAGTCATTATATGAAAAAGCCACTTGCACATGCATGTTTATAGCAGCACAATTCACAACTGCAAAAACGTGGGACCAAGCCAAATGCCCATCAATCAATGTGTGGATAAAGAAACTGTGGAATATATATATACATATATACATGATAGAATACTACTTAGCCATAAAGAGGAATGAGTTAATGGCATTTGCAGTGACCTGGATGAGATTGGAGACTATTATTCTAAGTGAAGTAACTTAGGAATGGAAAACCAAACATCCTGTGTTCTCACTCATAGGTGGGAGCTAAGTTATGGGGATCCAAAGGCATAAGAATGTCAGAATGGACTTTGGAGACTCAGGGTGAAAGGGTGGGAAGGAGGTGAGGGACAAAAGACCACAAATCAGGTGCAGTGTATACTGCTTGGATGATGGGTACACTGAAATCTCACAAATCACCACTAAAGAACTTACTCATGTAACCAAAAACCACCTGTTCCCCATTAACTTATGGAAAAAAAATCATTGGGGGACACTGTATAATAATGTCATTTCTCATAAAGACAAAAAAACCCCCACAAAAAACAACAAAATATGCTACTTCCCTCCCAATTGTTTCCTAAATCCTTATTGTGCTCATCTTTATTGATAGAATGTATCAATATCTGAAATAATATTATATATTGATTAAATTGATTGTTTATTGTTTGCCTTCCCAAATAGAAAGTAAATTGCCTGTGGGTTGGTACTTCATCTTACTCACTGCTGAATCCAAGCACCTTGCACAGTGACAGGCATACAGTAGTCACTCAATATATATTTACTAAATAAAGGAATGAAAGCCTTATGGGTGGGATAAGGATTCTGTTCTCTGTTTTGCAGCCCAGAAATACTGATGGAAGGTTTTTGTAAGGAAAGTACATAATATGATCAGAGTGGTGCTTTTAGAAGCTGAAATTATGGCAGCAAATGTACAGGAGAGATTAAGATAGGAAGAAATGAGAGATGAAGAGACCAGTTAAGACACTATATGAGAGTGGAGAGTAAAGAGAAATGTTTAGGAAGTTCAACAGAAATAAATTTATTGATTGGGGTAAAGGCAAAGACTAAGTCAACAATATGAAAATTTCAAGTGGAAAGATGGTTGCACCATAAATAAAAATATGATAACAAAAAAGAAGGTTTTAGAGCAAAGGTGAAGATGTTGGTTTTGCAAATAATGGTTTTTTAAATGTCAGTATGACTGGGGCAGAAATGTCTAGCAGGAAACTGAGAATGAGAGCTTAAGTCCTGAGACAGAAATTGGGTTTGGCATGAGATTTGGGTTTTAGAATCAGGGTGATTTATCTAAAATCAGGGTGATTTTAGAATTTGGGTTTTAACAATCAGGGTGATTGTTAAAGCTATGTGCATAACTGAGATTATAAAAAGTACACAGAAGGGATCCAGGGACACCTCAAGAAACACAGACATTTAAGGAGTGGAAGGGAAAGGAAAGTCAGAGAAGAATGTCTTTGGATATCATGTTCTTCAAAAGCTTTTCAAAAGTAGAACAATCAGGAAAGGGTTATATAAATGGAAACTCAATAGAGAATGGAGAGTTTCACAAAGGACCAGGTAATCCCTGATGTCACAGGCTTTCTAGAAAGCAAGGACAACAGGGACAGGTGCTGTGGCTCATGCCTGTAATCTCAGCACTTCGGGAGACTGAGGTAGATGGATCACTTGAGTCCAGGAGTTCAAGACCAGCCTGGCCAACATAGTGAAACTCTGTTACTACTAAATATACAAAATTAGGTAGGTGTGGTGGCTGGTGCCTGTAATCCCAGCTACTCAGGAGGCTGAGGCAGGAGAATTGATTGAACCCAGGAGGTGGAGCCAAGATCATGCCACTGCATTCCAGCCTGGGCAATAAGAGTGAAACTTTGTCTTAGAAAGAAAAGAAAAAAAAAAAGAAAAGAAAAGAAAGAAGGAAGGAAGACAGGCAGGCAGGCAGGCAGGCAGGCCGGCAGGCAGGAAAAAGAATGAGAGAAAAAATAAAAAAAGAAAGAAAAGAAAGAGAGAGAGAGAGAAAGAAAAGAGAGGTACGGAGGGAAGAAAAGCAAGGAAGGAAGGAAGGAAGGAAAGAAGGAAAGTGAGCATTGAGAAAGACACTGAATATGGTGGAGATAGGTGGTCACTGGCTATCACTGATAAACTGGTTGCTCTGGTCATGCCCCTCACCTGGGGCTTTGAAAGAGGAGGAACAATTCAGAAGCAGAAATGAAAAAGAGGGAGGCAAACTATGATGCCAGATTTTTCGGAAGCATTTAGCTCAGCTGACCATGCCTTCCTGGAAGCACTCTTCGATATTCACTTGCATGGTTTTCTCTTTACAGCCTTGGTGGCTCTTTTTCTGTGGCTCCTTTTACCCTTTTCAACCGTTGGACACTGGATTCTAAGGTTTGGTTCTAGATCTTTTTCTTCTTTTAAGAATTTTATTCTTTTTAGACTTTCCTTTCTTTTCTATCCCCCTTTTTTCCCTCTCTTTCCAGGTGGTCTTAAATGTTCTCATAGATTTAAATGCCACTTTTATGCTAAACATGCCAAATTTATACCTCTAGGCCAGGCCACTTTTCTAAGCTCTCAATTCACATACTGCAGTTGACAGTTCCATTTAGATGTCACACAGTCATTTAAACTTAATGTGTTTAAAACAGAACTCTTATTTCTACCAAATGTATTCCTTCCTATCTTAACCAAGAGCCACCAATTTATCCAGTTGCTCATGTCAGAAGCCTCAGAATCATCCTAATTTTTCATTTCCCTCACTCTCCCCAGTGAATCAGCAAGTCCTGTTGATTTTATCTCTTTAAATGTTTGCAAATTCACCACCTTTTGTCTGTCTTTGCTGCCACCATGGTAGACCAGGCTGCTACAGTAGCCTCTTAATTGTTCTCTCTGCGTTTGCTTTTGCTTTCCTCTAGTTCCTTCTTCTTATACCTGCAAGGGGTATCATTTTCTTATTTCTATCTAAAAATCCTTAAATGGTTATCTGTTGAATTCAAAATAAATTCTAAGCTACTAGGCTGTCTCTGCCTACCTCTCTAAGATCATCCTGATTTTACCCTTTGTCACTGCACTTTAATGGCAGTGGCCTTTCAGCTCCTCAAACAAGCCAGGGTCTTTCTTCCTCAGGGTCTTTGCACAAGCTGTTCCCTCAGCTGGAATTGCTGTTTTCCTCACTATTCCCAGGGCTCCTTTTCATCCTTCAGGTCTTATCCAAAATACTCCCTCACTGGAAAGGCCTTCTCGACCTCTTCAGTAGGGTCTCTGATTACTCTCTATTCAGCTCCTTATTTCTTCATAACACTTAACATGAGTGGTAGTGTGTTATATTTTTCTTTGTGTGGGGATTCTTATTTTCTTAACTAGAAAGCGGAACCCCGACTTACTCTTTATCTCCCTAACATCTAGCATAATGCTTGCCACAAAGTAAGAGGAACTTACTAAATATTAAATAAATAAATGAATAATACTTTCAAGAACACTGGCAACAACTGGAGTGAGAAGTAGAGGGCAAGAACTCCCAGGAATCTCTGACTTGAGGGGAGGCTTTCCAGGATGTACTTGTGCATGTTTGCAGAGAGGGTGAGACCGAAGAGGAAAGGGGTGGCAGCGTCATGATGGAGTAAAGTAGCCAAGAAGGAACCGGGTTAAGGGCACAGTTGGAGGGGTTAGCCCAGGCAGTGTGAGAGGACAGCGCTTCTATGGTGGGGGTATGATGTGGCCTCAGCGTGAGTGGAGGGAAGGATTAGGAATGCTTATGTCCATCCTTTCAATTATAGACAAGGAGAAGGTGGGGTCATGCGTGGGGAGTCAGAGGCTTGGAAGAGGCAAAAAGGCTTGGGGCTGTGAAGGTCTGAGAAGGGGTCAAGGACAGGTTAATAAGAGGTTTGCTGGTTGGAAGAGCTCATCCAATGTCAGGGAGAGGGAATTTGTAGTAGAACTTTACAGGAGCCAAATTAATCACATGTCACCAGCAGTATTAATATAGGATTCTCAAAAGAATTCCTTGAGAATGCAGAAAAAAATTCCCAGCTCAATTTTATTCTCAATCTTTATATATGTGGGACAGATTTTAGTCTACACCTTTTCTGAAAAATAGCTTAATTCTTTTATATTGGGTTATTAATAATAGACTGAAGAACTTTCATGGTTTGGTCACAGCAAAAATGTTCCATTTCATGGTTTGCTTTGCTTTTCATTCCAGGAATACATCTGCTTGGCCCAGTGCTCAGGGAGTGGGTTTTAAACCACTGCCTGTAACTCTGAACAATGAGACATAGCCAAGTGACAATGTGCTGTGTTTCATCCTGAGTAGAAAAGAGTGCCTACTTTCTTTCATTCTGAATTTAGGGTTTCCCCTTTCTCTTACAGGGGTGGTTTGTGGGGGAGAACAGAAGGTTGTGAAATGTGAGAGCAGCACTCTGGAGTTCCTCTGGGGGTGGGCAACGATTCTGCCCACTTTCTCCCTACGCCCTGGTTCAGGCTTCTGGGATGATGACATTTTACTGAGTGCAAGGAACCTGAATAGCCAGCAACTGAACCCCCAGCCTCAAAAGCTTCCTCCACTCTAATTTCAAAGGAGCAAGTGATGTCTCCTGGTTGAAAGCATAGGGGCATTTTGTTGCCAGCTTAGGCTTGGGAAGGATCTGGAAACAGGGTGGCAGTTTTGTCTCCCTCTATGTCAGAGAGGGAGTTGGTGTGGGTTTCCTTTGTTTTTTTACCTGGAGAGTGCATTATTTCCCTTCTGTGCATGCAAAGAGGACACCTCGGTTTCATGATGTGAACAGAAAGGTAGCACCAGACATAAAATTATGAAGTCTTTAAGGTGTGCTTACAATAAAAAGACGTGAATCTTATCCAGGTATTCACACTGACCCATCTGCTTGATTCTGGCTTTGACATTCTAAGGCAAGGACCAGCTACATTTGATAAAACCATCCTTAGATGAGCGCTGCACAGATATTCATTGATTTTTGTGGACTTTCGGGTCAAGCCGCCCTTGAAGTACCAGTGAGTCTCCTTGGAACTATACAACTACATTAGGTTTATTTTCTTTTCCTAGCACTTGGAAGGTCCTGCTAATGTTTCTTAGCTGATCCTTTGTACATGAACTGAGTAGCAGAAGCCCTCTTGGTGCTCATTCTCCCATGCCTGTGCTAAATAATAAACTTCTTTCTGCCTTCCAGAAATGTTGTGAATCTTTTCATTGGTTGAACCCAATAATGATTAGTTTCATTTAGGTTCAGGGTCAGAGAAAGGCAGGCCCACACAGGAACCCAAAGGTACCAGTTCTTCAGAATACTTGGGGAGATTCTGGAACACCAGCATGTTTCAGAGAACCTTGAGAGGTTGCATATGTGATCTTTAAGGGGTTGGAGGAAATCACACCAAGACTTCACAATTGAATTGGGTGTGAGGCAGTCAGTTCATTTTCTAGAAACTCTCCTCACAGATCTCCAAGAACCCAGCAGCATCTTGATGGCATTGCATGGCAAGATGACTTATTCGATTGTATCTCATCACCTCTGTATTACAGAGGCTTACAAACTGCATACCTCAGTGACTCCCAGGCAGAAGGGCAGGTGGCTATTATTACTTACAGTATACAGTTAACACAGTAATGTGGGCAGAATGAAGGTAAAAAGCCAGAGCTAATTTTGGAAAAAATGGATTACTGTTATAATGAAAAACAAATAAATAATACACTTCTTTACACTGTCCTTAGACTGGGAATCCAACATTAAATAAATAATATAGTTGCTCCTTTGAAGATACTTCCATCACACCCCAGCCCCTTTGTTGTGTAATTCTTTGCTAGTTCTACATGTGCATATGGCATTAGGGTGCAAGGGTTGAGCCCCACGGGTGGTGGTGCTGGAATCAAACCCAGCGACTCTGTTCATCTTGGTGAACCAAGAGGATGCTTCGCGACTGCATATGGGCTGGGTGGGTGGGGATGACAGTGACTGGGTGGGTTTGGGATGACAGAAAGAATGAAAGTGTGGTCGGTTAATGGGTTCTTTTTGTACTAATATATTTTTGATACTTCCTGAGTCAAAGCATTTAATTCTCTTCTAATATATACAGTGTTAAAAGTGAATCACAATACATCAGACTTTTACTCTGCATAGCAAATGTGTTGCAAGGGAATTAGTAGAACCATAAAGCAGTTGAATCAATGTAAAATAAATGTTCTTATGAGAGAGACTTGTTATTCTCTGTTGGTGAGATGATTTTCTGATATTATATATTAATGCATGAGAATACACAGAGAAGTCTTCTTAATTGAAACTTCTATGATGGATACTTGGTTGCTTAGTAAGAAATCTGAGTAATGCAGATAATCACAAAGAGACTTATATGTTACATATTTAATTTTAGCCTAAAGCACATAAATGCAATATTCTTGACGAAAAATGTGTTCTGCAATTGGGGTTCTGCCTTATCATTTTTGCATAAATCTCACTCATAATGCATCACTTATGTTCCTTAATTTTAGTGTTTTTTAAAATTAATTTTTTTTTAAGTGGCACATGAGCTCAACTTTTGTGGGAGCCATCTGAGGACAAAGTCCTAGATATTTAAGATTCCCCCCCCCACATAGTTGTTTGTTCACCCCTGATTTTAAAGTATTTTTGGTATTTTAGTATATTTAGTATTTTGCATTTATCAAGCTTTTCTAAAGCATTCTATTTTCATAAACCATCCATCTTTCTTTCTGTACCATATGTCATCAGTTTATGCAATAATATAAAATTAAACCATGCCATTATAATTACAAATACAACTGGCATAACAAGGTTTCGGAATGGGATGGGTGCAGTGGCTCATGCCTGTAATCCCAGCACTTTGGGAGGCCAAGGCAGACAGACTGCTTGAATCTAGGAGTTTGAGACCAGCCTGGGCAACATGGTGAGACCCTGTTTTTTCAAAAAATTAGTCAAGCCTGGTGGCATCTGCCTGGGATCTCAGCTGCTCAGGAGGCTGAAGTGGGAGGACTGCTTGAACATGGGAGGTTAAGGCTGCAGTGAGCCGTAATTGCACCACTGCACTGCAGTCTATGCGACAGAGTGAGACCCTGTCTCAAAAAAAAACCCAAAAAACAAAAAACAAGAAAAGGTTTGGTAATGAACACGCTGACTCTTTGCCAGCATTCAAACAATGTTAAGAACAGAATTCTGTGGATACTAAAGAGCATTTTGTGCTCTGCAGGCCTCAATATGTTTTGTGGGAGTGAGGTGTGTTGGTTAATCTGGCCAGTCAGTGAAGGAAATAAGTTCTGAGAGCTTCTACTCTATTGTAAAACAAATACAATATTTACATAAGTAGGCAAGTAAACCAAATAGTGTTTTGTGAACTTTGATTTCCACACACACGAGTGTGACATTTTGCTTATGTATGTGTGTGTGTAAGAGATGAGAAGCAGGAGAAAAGGACAGATGGACCTTTACATCAAAGTATTGGACCTAATTACATTTTTTTTACCTCATTCCAAGGTTTGTAAGAGATATGCTGGTTAACATATCCTGGATAGATTACATTTTTTTTTTTTTGAGATGGAGTTTCGCTCTTGTTGCCCAGGCTGGAGTGCAATGGTGTGATCTTGGCTCACCACAACCTCCTCCACACAGGTTCGAGCAATTCTCCAGCCTCGGCCTCCTGAGTAGCTGGGATTACAGGCATGTGCCACCACACGTGGTTAATTTTTAATACAGACAGGGTTTCTCCATGTTGGTCAGGCTGATCTCAAACTCCTGATCTCAGGTAATCCGCCCACTTTGGTCTCCCAAAGTGCTGAGATTATAGGTGTGAGCCACCGAGCCCAGCCCAGTTTACATTTTTATTACAAACATCTTCTGTGATTCATACTTGTGACTACTGAGTATGATCTTTATAATATCGTAGGTAAGGTCATGAAGTTTTTAATTTTTTTTTTTTTTGAGACGGAGTCTCACTCTGTCACTCACGCTGGAGTGCAATGGTGCAGTCTTGGCTCACTGCAACCTCCTCCTCCCGGGTTCAAGTGATTCTCCTGCCTCAGCCTCCGGAATAGCTGGGATTACAGGTGCCTGGCACCATGCCCAACTAATTTTTTGTATTTTTAGTAGAGATGGGGTTTCACCATGTTGGTCAGGCTTGTCTTGAACTCCTGACCTCATGATCTGCCCACCTCGGACTCCCAAAGTGTTGGGATTACTTTGGGAGCCACTGCGCCTGGCTGAATTTACTTTTTAAAATTAAAAAATAAATTACAAGTCACAAAAATGCCCACCATCTCTTTCAGGGAAGTTCTAGGCAGAGTAGTATTCTCCTTAAGTGAGAAGCTGGCATTTCTTGCCACACTTCATGACCAGCGGTAGAAGGTGGCAGCTGCCTTTTCAGGCTGCAGGATAACAAGATGCATGAGGATCTGGGCAGGGATGGCCCGCTTCACCGTGCTACCTCCCCTACAAACTAGCCTTGCTGGTTTGTGCCAGCTCTTCAGTTGGACCATTTACTTGAAGGTGCCTTGCAGATAGAAACAGCTTAGATATATTTTTGCCCTCATGTTTCCTATGCTCAGATACAGTCATACAGGTGAAAGAAAATACATTCTGAAAAATCTGTGGGTTGAAATGTTGGCATAGAGTTGTAATTATGTTAGCAAAATCTGAGGTGGAGTGGGGGCACCTTCATGTGTTTAGCATTCAAGAATTCTTCCTCAGAAATACTATTGCAAAACAAATGAAAATTCTGGTCCAGGCTTTTTTGTTTTTTCTAATGAGATGGCTGAGGCTATGGTCAGATTATAATTTAAACAGTGAACAATATATTGTTGGTAGACTTCCATGGCACAGCATAATTTCTCCATAAAGGGGTCTTTTTTTTTTTTTTGAGACAGGGTCTCACTCTGTCATCCAAACTGGAGTGCAATGGTGTGATCTTGGCCACTGCAACCTCCGCCTCCCAGGTTCAAGCAATTCTCCTGCCTCAGCCTCCCAAGTAGCTGGAACTATAGGTGTGTGCCACCACGCCCCAATTAATTTTTGTATTTTTAGTAGAGATGAGGTTTCATCATGTTGGCCACGTTGGTCTCCAACCCCTGACCTCCAGTGATTCTCCTGCCTCAGCCTCCCAAAGTGCTGGGATTACAGGCATGTGCCACCATCCTCAGCCCATAAGGGAGTCTTTTAAGGAAGGGTGATTCACCTAGTATCAGATAGTAGGTGGTCACAGAAATTGTGCATTCAATTTTGAAATTTAGTCACCTTGAACTAGTAGGTCAGAAAGATTTTCCATCTTCAAACATTAGAATCTCCTGTGGTGGTAGCATCACAAAATTTGGGCTTTGCTGTGGCAAGTAGCTCAGGACATTAGCATTCCATCTTGTTCTTTCAGACTGGTGGTGTAACAACAGTAATGACTACCATTTGCTTAGTCTTTGATAAAGCACATCTACATGTCCTAATCTCATTATATATAGATAGCAACTTTGTGTTTGGTGATATCTCAATTTTACAGAGATGTTAATGACTGCTTAATAATATATCTCCATTAAATCATAATGTTAGGGCCATAACCCAGGTCTCTTGACTCCAATTCTTCTATTTTTTCAAAACAGTCTATGTTCAATGCTTATAGAATAATAATCACTGAGAAAAGGGTCCAGAGGCATGTGTGAGATGACATTATTGAAGAAATATTCTGTCATCAATGCTACTTTAGATTTCTCATTAGGAAAGAGTTCCCCAAAGAGGCATATGATAATATACTTCACAAATGCATGCCAATAAGGTAGGCGTGGGACTTATAGATGCTCATAATAGCTTGAATGTTTCAGTGGGTTGAGGCTGGGGTATGTGTGTCTCCATTTTTCTTGGTAACTGATAATATTCTTGAATAGTTAGGAGCTAGTGTGTTGATCCTTTAATGGCCAAGTAATGTTCTGATACCATCAGATAATGCATTGGTAGTAAGAAGTAATTATTAACTTTAATATGCCAGCATTAATTTAAAAACATCAGCTTAGATGATGTCGCAGAAACATTTTGTATTGGTAAACCCAATGTAAGGAGAGTTGATTTTCTGAAGGGTCCTGGTACTATCAGGACAAGAGTATCATTGTTTATTCCACAAATTTATGCAATTTCTTACCCTTAGATTTTACAGAGGGATGAATCTCAAGGCATATATTCAGGATGTACAACATGTTGAGTGCACAGTAAACTAGATTTTACACATAGAACAATCTATATGGTTTGCTTCTAAAAAGACTTATGAGATTTTTCAGCATGAATTCTTAGACTAACTCTGGCTGACATAAAATTCTTCTACATGCCTGAAATACTCACTTCAAGCACATGGTCTTAGGTGAAGTCTATATTCAGATGCTTACTCAAGAGTAGATTTATACTATCTGCTGCTGTATGCATCTTTTAAAAATAAAACCCCATAACATGATCTTCATTATAGTAATAGCAGTAAATAGAAAGAAGACAAACTGGCCTTCAAGGTTATTACCAGAAAAAATTACTTCAGGAAAACCTGACCTTAAGTTACATCAGAATAAATCTAAAGCAAATCAAAAGGAGAAAAATAATAATAGGAAGGATTTAATAACCAAATAACCCCAGAAAAACCCATTCTTAAATCATTTCAGAATAAATCTGAAACAATCAATGAGAAAAATAACAATAGAAAGTGATAATAAATGGAGCTCCACCCAGCAATCAGAACTCCTTTTCCAGTAGCTCTCAGTTCCTCAGCTACTAGTTACTTCCCTCTTCCATTTTCTGCCATCAATGCAACTTTGGGGACCACATCAGCACCTAGGGCACCTTTTCATCACAACCTCCAGTTTCCAAGCCTTTTCTGTGTTCTGTGGGTCTGCATCAAAGCACTCAGCTTTTTTTTGTTCCTTTTGTATTAAAGGTGCTTTCATTTAAATTCCACAGCAGCCATGTCTACACCAACAATAGCTATCATAGTTGATTGGGCACTTGTAATGTTCTTGGTACCAGGTCTTTTATATCTATTTCACTTATTCAATGAGCTAGGTATTGCTATTCACTAATATGAAATTGCTTTTAGGGATCTAAACTCTTTGAATTGTTACTGGTTTTGAGCAGCACTGATCTCACCATGATATCCCTCCAAAAGTTGATCTTGGGGACAGACCTCACTATCTTAATGGAAGGAGTTCAGTAGTTAATATTGAGAACTCACTGGGACAGTTTATCTGTAGAACAAAAAATTTATTTTGATACTTAATGTTGATACTGTGGGCTCTTTTACTATAGGGGATTTCCTTTTTTCATCAAAGTATAATGCTTAGAAATACTACCACTTAGGATGCTGTCCTTTCCCTATTTATTCTGGATACTTCCATAGTTATTAAGATGTCCATTAGGTGCAACATGAGCAATTTTAATAAGAAAGGTCCAACCATATTTTTCACTAAGGTTTTGATTAATGTATAAATAAAAGGTATAATAGTCTAAATGTATTTTTTTTCCCATTAGGAATCCAGTATATGTTCTTCTTAAAATAAATAGAAACAGCAAGTTCTCTTGTTTGCTTTTTCTGTCTTTTTAGGTTTCAGACAATTTCATTGATGAGTCAGTTAATATCAACAAACCTGCTATGAACCAATAAGGCCTTAAAAAATTCTTCAACGTTTGACATCTTATAAGATTTTTACTCTCATGTTCAAGACTAGATTTTATAAAAAATAGAAACATAATTAGGCCATTCAGGAACCTGTTAAGTACAGGTTAAATGTCAGTCAAATTAGCACAACTGAAAGGGAAATCAATGAAAATATGTTTCTTCCCCTGAAAGTCACAGATATGACCTTTGAAAACCTGCTGTGTGGGTAATTCTGGCAAAAGAAACAAGCTGGTGACTAACTGAGAGGTATATTATGAGTTTCCCACACACTGTTTAACACACAACACAGCAATTCTTTTTAGTAATAAGGAGAAAAGGAAGACTAATAAAAAGAAGGATAATGAGCTGCCAGGCTAAACTCACCAACAACTGCATCTCAGTGGGAAAAGGGGCACATGGGAGCATCAGTAAGTTAAACATATTAGAATTATCCAAGAGAAGCAAAATTAAACTTGAATTCAAACCACTGCTTTGAAGGCTGGGATGATAAACTGTCTTCCCCTTGCTGGCAAGAAAAGCCTCCTGTTTTCTCAGTTTACAGTTTATCCCATCATGAGTCATAGATTTTCATTTGCTCTCTACATATAAGAAGTATTTTAAGAATGTCAGATGACTGCTCTCTTTCAAGTTTCTACTCTTCTTTGGAAATGCCCATTATTGCTTGTGAATAGTGGGGAGCAGCTGGAAACCACATTATTAAACCAACAGAATCCTTTGAAACCAATGGCATAATCTGGTAGATATTTACTCAGACAACTTAAGAAAAAAATTCTAATCTTTAGGTGAATGTATTTCTGATTTTTATTCATTTTATTGCTGCCATGCAATCAACAAATACAAGTTCTGCTTAATACAGCCCTAAAAATTTTCCTTGTCTCTGACAAGTGTTCTGGGTCTTGCTGATGAGCTTTTGATGAGTAGTGGAACAGTGTAACAATTGGTAACTTAAATTTGTTCTCCACTGAACAACAACAAAAACAAATAAAAAGCTTATTGTTTAAGTCACAGTTTAGGAAAATCATATATTTTTATTTTGGCAACACTCTAGAACTCAAGAAATACTAAGGGTGGTATAAAAGAGAACTTAAGGGGCTTTTTGGACCAAAAAGATATGGACATTCTGTAGACAAGCATTTATAATCTACCTCCCAGACTTAAGCGATCCTCCCACCTGGCTAATTTTTGTATTTTTTTTTGGTAGAGATGGGGTCTTGCTATATTGCCCAGGCTGGTCTCAAACTCCTGAGCCCAAGCAATCTGCCTGCCTTGGCCTCCCAAAGTTCTGGGATTATAGACATAAGCCACCATGCTTGGTTATAATTATTTTCATATAACTCCCCTTTGGAATACCTTAAAGGAATAAAATAAAAATAAATGTAATTTATACATTGCATAAAGCACTCCTATATCCCATGACATTCTTATTAGGGCACAAGTTCCAATGACTGTTTTATAAATTCTTTACGATGCAGGGAAAATTTTTGCTTCAGTAGAAAACTACGCATTGTTCAGAGTACACCCATCCAGGGTTTTGGATTCTGATTTTACAGGGCTCTGCTCTTTTCATACAATTTCACAGCTCTGTAAGTTGTTGATAACTGGTAGCAATGCAAAATAATTCTTGCCTACGGACATGTAAATAAATTCTGCCTAGTGGAGGTTTAACTGACTTCCCTCTCACACTGTGGAAGGAGCCAGTTTTGCCTCTATTTGCACATTGATTTCAATATTACTGATCTTTAAATGTTTCTGTTCTTTGGATAGTGCTTTGAACTGGTTTTAACATCCCACTGATTTCTTCATTAATAATGACTTAAATTTTAAAAATGAGTTAAATAAAATGTTTAGCATGTGCTAACTTTCTATCTATGTGAGAATCATGATTTTACTTTGTTTGGAAAATTATTCTTTAATACAATATAAAGAAAAAGCAGGTTTTGAGAGGAAAGTTTTGAAATTAGATGTCTATAGTCTCTGATCTCACGGATGGTTACCAGTCTTCTTTTTCATTGCTACAATTTTATTCAGAGCTTTCATTCATTTTTTTAACCCCAGATAAACTTTTGAAGAGTGAAAAATCAATGTAACAATTGATAATTTCAATTTGTGCTCCATAAAGTTAAAACAAATAAACAAGCTATCAATGTTTTAATCATCATTTAAAAAATAATATATATTTATATATTTTATATATTTTTATTTTGGTAACAATCTAGCACTCAAGAAATATTAACGATGGTTTATAAGAGACCATAGTTGGCCCAAAAAGATGTGGAAAGTCTTTAGACAATTATAAGTAGTATATATTTTCCACATAACTCTCTTTTGCAAGTTGATATTTTTATTGAGACCCTCCATAGGAACCATTACATTGTATTTAAAAAAGACATTTTACAACATCCAATAAATAAAAACATATTTTTATACTTACTGTGCCCCACCAGAGAGCATCTGCATATGTAGAAAATTCTTTATTGGCATCCTTTTCCACCAGATAGACAAGGAAAGATGAAAAAATAAGAACCAAAAATCCTATGTACCAAGCTGTGATTAATTCCTAGATATAAAAGGAATGAAAGATTTTTTAGAGGTGGAAAATCTTTAAAAAAGGAAAAAAAAAAAATTCTATGATGATTCTATTCACTTTACTACTTCTTGGATGTTTATGATGGCTTTTACACAATACATTGCACATCATGTCCCAAAACTGTTTTAACCAATTTCTGCAGTGACTAAGTTTGCTTGTGATAGGTTTATTAAATATGATAGCAATCAATGAAAAGATTTCAAAAATTTTGTTTTAAACTCAGAACGCAAATCTTACCTTGCTGTGAGCATAAACCACCGAACCCAGTAATTTCCAAGTGCCTCCCCTTCGGTCCATGCGCACCATGCGGAGGATCTGCAGGAAACGGAGACTTCTGAGTGCAGACGTGGCAAAAATATTACCCTGAGTTTTTGCAGAAACAACTGCTATTGAAGCGATAAGAACAATGGTATCTGAAAGAAACAGGTCGAAACAGCCATAATTAGCATGACCAGGAATTTTTATTTACCAAAACAATATTTCCAAAAATTCACTTTGACCTATTTAAGGCACAAATATACAGATCCTGATCCCCAGCCACACCTAGTGCCACTTGGCCTCTGTGAAGAATTAAGAAAAGGCAGAGAATAGGACCTACCTATTGCTGTAGTTCTGACCCTTTGGCCATTCTGTGCTTTATCTATGCAATTTTAAACCACATATTATTTAACCTTCAACAGACTGGACAAGAGCATTCAAAAAACCCAAGGTTTCAGAGAGCCTTAAGACTCTGGGGCAACCTTTCACAATGTCTCTGGTTTCATCCTTTTTCCTGTGGCAAAAGGAGCTTCTGCCTCAGCCCTCAACACTACGGCTTCTGGGTGATGTAACAGAGGCATCTAAATCTGTCCAGCCATGAAAGTCCTATAAGGTATAATCATGTCTCTAGTTTTCCTGCCAAATAAGTTTGCATTTCCTTTATCCCAAAAATTCCCTAGCATGGCACCTGCAACTTTGCATATTGTTTAACAAAGGCCTCAACTAAGCTGAATATTCTTCCTGTACAGAGTATTACTTAGACCTGGTTTGCCAATTATATGTAAGTTTGCTGCATAATTAAGTAATATTACATTTTCTATAATAGGGTATGTAAATATAAACACTGCATTGCAAGGGAGTGGATACTTAATGTTTGACATATTGACACTTGACTTAAAAAATCTTCCTTTTTATAAGCAAAAAAGAGAAAAAGAGCATCTAATGAAAGCATAGAAAAGAAAAAAGAGAACTTAATCACTCCACAAGTAAGTATGTGAGTGATGGGAAGTAGGCTTTGAAGTGGTATAAATGAAGTGGGGATGAATGACCTCCTGTGGCAATTTTAATAAAAGCTTGACTTTAACATCCTCAAATACAATTTTCTATCTGCTTCAAGTGAGTTGTGTATGACTGGGCTTCCACACTCCAAAGAGGAGTTCCATTTCAATGGTGTCACATTTGTAATGTTTCTGTCATCCTCTGGATTAACTGCCACATGAGTGAGTATTCCTCATTCAGTTCATCATTCTCCCTGCACTGAGAAAGTTCTGGTTTCTTGGTGTGGACTGAGAAGACCTTCTCAGCCTCTCTGCTCGTGCCCCTTGTTGGGTCAGTGCTTTGAGAAAGAGAGAGGGGTCAGTTGTTGGCATTGTAAGTTTCAGCTGAAGGACTTTTTCCTCCCTTCCTTCCTCCCTTCCTCCCTCCCTTCTTCCTTCCTTCCCTTCCTTCCCCTCCTTCTTTCCTTTTTTCTTTCCATCCACCCATCCACCCATCCATCCATCCTTTGACAGGGTCTCACTCTGTCACCCAGGCTGTAGTATAGTGGTACGAGCTCCACTCACTGCAACCTCTGTGTCCCATCTCAGCCTCCTGAGGAGCTAGGACCATAGGCATGCACCAACATGCCTGCCTAATTTTTGTGTTTTTTGTAGAGATGGGGTTTTGCCATGTTGCCCAGGCTGGTCTTGAACTTCTGAGCTCACATTGTCTCCCAGCTTTGGCCTCCAAAAAGTTGAGATTACAGGTGTGAGCCACTGGTGCCCACCCTGAAGGACTCTTTCAACCAGCTCTAATGCATGTACTTTTGTGGGTAAGTACCCAGAGACCCAAAGACAGTTATTACTCTTAACAGCTGTTGGAAACAGGAAGGAACTAAATGTGGTGACACAGACACCAAAGACATATTCTAAGTGAATAAAGGCCAGTTGCAAAAGAATATGTATAATGTGATTTTGTTTTAATAGAAATATATATTAGTATACGACTAGGAAAAAAATTCGAGACTAGGCTGGGTACAGTGTTTCATGCCTGTAATCCTAGCACTTCGGGAGGCCAAGGTGGGTGGGTCATGAGGTCAGGAGATTGAGACCATCCTGGCCAACATGGTGAAATCTTGTCTCTACTAAAAATACAAAAATTAGCTAGGCGTGGTGGTGGGTGCCTGTAATCCCAGCTACTCAGGAGGGTGATGCATGAGGATCACTTCAACCCAGGAGGCACAGGTTGCAGTGAGCTGAGATCCCACCACTGCACTCCAGCCTGGCAACAGAGCAAGACTCTGTCTAAAAAAAAAAAAAAAGTGAGACTATACATTGATTATTACCATTAATTATCTTTAAAGGTAGTGAGCTGGAGCGAATACATGCATAAAGGAGCTTTTCACTTTCTAAATTATTAATTTTGGTATGTTGGAATTTTATAAAAATGACTGTGTCTTTGCAATTAAAAAAATCTTTATAAAAAGAGTTATGTGCAAACACATCTCTTGGTTTTCATCACGTGGAGGGATTTATTCCTGAGACTAGTAGTTTACAAAGAGACATTACTTATATGGCCCTGTCGGATATATATTTTGCTTTTATTTCCTTATAATCCTGCTTTCTTTCTCCCAAGTATAGAAAGAAAAGAAAAAGATATACTACCTAATTTACTAAGTTAAAATAATGGAAATACTAGAAAAAAGTACATGGCCAGTAGGGGTGCAGAAAATACTACACTTAATATTTACTACATGCTTGGCATTTTCTTTAGTTCTAAGTTTTTTTTTTTAAATAAATATTACCTTATTTAATCCTTATAACAACTTTGTGTGTTAGGTATCTCACAGATCCCATTTTACAGGCAAAAAGAAGTGAGGCACAAAAAGCATATATTGTATTCATTTTCTTTAAAAAATCAGCTATTGGTTTGTTAGACTACATCACAAAAAGTATGCTATAAAGTTAGTTCATTAGAGAAAAATCTAGAAAAGTAAGAGTAAGATTGTTGATTTGAGACAATTAAAAAAATTATGCACACAGTGAATCATAATCTAAATGTCTGAAGTTCCAAAATATGCAAAGGTAACCACAGATTTGATTTAATACCTTCAATGTAATTCAGATCAGATGAGAAAGTTAGAGTTCAGAAAACTGAAAACAGAGATGAGCAACCAAATGGCAAACAGCGAATGCAGTCACAAAAGTGTTTCTGGTTCAGTTACAGTCAGCCACTGGAATTTTGCTGTCAGTATCACCTAGAGTATTTCCTAGGCTAATATTTTAGAAATTGTGAGTAATCTTTATTTTTATTTATGTATATGTACTTATTATTTTTGTGATTATTCTTCATAGAATGGAGGTTCCACAGGGTTGGATCATTGTTTTGTTCACGAATGTATTCTAAGTACCCAGAACAGTAGGCACTCAAAAATATTTACATAAGATAACTTAGATTAAAAAACACTTAAAAGTTGCCTGAGCTTTGTTCTCTTACCACATCAATGGCTTATTCACTGGAATATCAACCTGAAATACTCAGGTTAATCAAAAGATCAATTTTTAGCAATGAATTCTACTACAACATAATTGTTATAGCTATCATCCATTAGAGTTTATTTTAAAATCTCCCTATTCTTTAAAGTATATGCATATATATTAAATTGGGGGAGTAGCTTAAGCTGTGCAGTTAGTTAACTGTCTAAAATATTTTTTGAAACAGGAAGCTTGTGTTTAGTGAAGATACCACATTTTAGTATAAGGTAGAAACTATGGACAGCCCTTGAAACTCACTGACTTCAGGTTCACTTGTTTATCCATTTATGTATTAAGTGGTTAATTGACTGTCAAAAATTATATTAGACACTTGTATTAAAAATGAATATTCAATCATTCATCTGACCATCCATCCATCACGATTATTAATCAAGTCCCTACTATGTACCAGGCACTGTGCTAAATGTTTCTATACATCAGTGGTTCTGAATGGGGACAATTTGGCCTCCCTGGGATATTTAGCAATGTCTGGAGACATTTTTCATTGCCATAACTGGGAAGAGAGTTGCTATGTGGATCTAGTAGTAGAGGTCAGGGTTGCTGCTAAACAACCTACAATGCCCAGGACAGTCTCAAGAACAAAGAATGACTCAGCCCCAAATGTCAATAGTGCCAAGGCTGAAAAACCCTGATGTATATTATTTTATTTAATTCTTCAAGAAACCCTATGTAGTAGATGGTATCATAACCTTCTCTTTCTTATAAACGAAGAAACTGAGGCTCGTAGTGGTCAAGTCACTAAAGCCCAACATGCGTAAGTGGTTGAGTTGGTCCTTACTTGACTCCAAAGCTGTATCCTTCCTTAAGAACTATGGTATACCACTCCATTCAAGGTGGGATGGGGTGGAGGAGAAACAGAAAGGGATGGCTGTGAAAGCAGGTGGATAATAAATCAAGAATAAATTGTTATCACATAAAGCATTCAGAGAAGAGAAAAGTGCAGGGAGGAGAAAGCAGCAATAGAATGATGCTAAAAAACAGATGGTACTTTTATGGCTGCTTCAAGAGAAAATAGGACTAGAGAAAGACATAGAACTGCTAATAAACAAGGAAGAGCTCTAAATCGCATGAAAAAAAAAAAAGCATGTAATTCTGAGCTCTTAAAATCTATCTCTCCCAAAGGAAACAAATTAGAAAAAGTTGGGAAGTAGTGAAGAAAGAGCTATTGACTACAAGCAGCCCAGTGGAAATGTGAAATATAGGTTTACAAGGTATTAGGAAGTAGGTTCATAAATTTACTGAATTACGTAGAATGATTTACACAGGAATTCTGGAAATTTGAGGTGACTGCAAATATTTGAACAAAATAAATGCTATAATGATATTTAAGACACATAAGGACTGTGAAAGAGCTATTTTTAGATGCCACTGGAACTTTGCTCAAGTATTATTTAGTCAGCAAAATCAATATGAATTGATCACCGTGGATCCTATCTAAAAGGTATTAGTCACTGAAATACCAAAAAGCCTTCATTATAAGGTAAATTCACATCCAAATCTTCCCTATCATGAACTCAAGGATTGGGTTAAAGCAGGGCCAATTGTACATCTGAACCTGATGGTCTGTGTTTTGTTGCTACAATTACACTGCATAATGCATCTTTTAGAAGGTATAACATGGCTCAATGTAAAAACACAATGAAAAGAACTAAATTATCTGGATCAAACAAACTATGGTTGAACACTTTCAAACTAGTAGTTATAAGGACAGATAAATTCTCTGGAGGTAAGCCACAAAGAGGGTACATCTTGACTCCTAGAAACTGTCTGGAGGCTTCAGGCTTTTAAAGTTTTTATAAATTAGAAGTTATTCTAGAGTCTCAGAAAGTTTTCCCTAATAACTGACATGAATTTACCTCTTTCCCTTTAAACTCATTTCATCTTATTCTCTCTGGGAAAATCAGAAGCAACAAATACAATGTTTTTAATGTTTATATCCACCTCTCCCACCACATTTTTTTTTGTTTCAGTTCTTTGAATTATTTTAGTGGCCTCACTATAAGCTAAACTTTGAATAATTTTAATGAAATATACATTTTTAAAGTTACAAAGTAAAATATCAAAACAATACAAATATGTGTAAGGTAAGACACTAATTTATTTAATTAACCAATTACTTAAACTATAGTTTGGATATTTGACCCTCCAAATGTCATGTTGAAATTTGATCCCCAGTGCTAGAGGTGAGGCCTAATGGGAGGTGTTTGGGTCATGGGGGAGAATCGCTTATGAATGGCTTGGTACCATCCTTGAGGTAATGACTGAGTTCTGGCTCTATCAGTTTCCTTTAAGAGTTGGTTGTTAAAAAGAACATGGCACTTCTCTCTTGCTTCCTCTCTCACCACGTGATCTCAGCACATGCTGGCCACGCTTCACCTTCTGCCATGAGTGGAAGCAGCCTGAGGTTCTCACCAGGAGCAGATGCAGGCACCATGCTTTTTGTACAGCCTGCAGAACTGTGAGCCACATAAACCTCCTTTCTTTATAAATACCCAGCCTTGTGCATTCCCTTATTACAACACAAATGAACTAAGACACTTATTAATGAATTTTAGGTTACTTTTGGTTTTGCTATTAAGATGATGCTGAAATGAATAGTCCTGTACATCTATTTTTAGGATAAGGAATTTAAGGGTAAATTCCTTGAGACTAAATAGTTGGCATATTCTGATTTGTGTTTGATCTCAAGATGCCTTCAAAATGATGGTACAACTCTCCCTAACAATGTATGGAAATGCTTCTCTCCTTGTTAATAAAAAAGAATGCTAATAATAATAAAAATAGTACTAGTAAAAGCTAATGTTTACTGTTCACTATGTGACAGACATGGTTCTAAGCATTTTCATGTATTACCTGGGATATTATAAGTCTTCAATCTTTGCAAATACAATAGGCAAAACAAAACCATGCCCCTCCTGCTTTAGACTCCTGGATTTCATACCATTTAAAAGTCACAGAAGTTATCTAGAATGACTTTGCCCAATCAAGATTATAAAAATATTTTCTTATATTTTGGCACACTTATATGTTTGTTTAGTTAATAAATTTATGTTGACTGTTGAGAATAGTCTTTGTGTCAAAGGTAGCTAGCTGTCTACCACAGATATGTGCTTCCCTTCCAAGGTATAGCATTATCTCTGAGAAGTGCCTGCGCATCCAGACGTCTCATTTCCTTGGACCCCTTGCTCTGGGTTAGATGAGGTGACTAATTCTAGTTAGTGGAAGATGAATGGAAATGATGTATGCCACATTCAGGCTTAGGGCAAGCCCATATGGCTTATCACTTTCTCTTTTTCCATGTCAGTTGCATTTTGGTGGTAAGAATGCCCTTAGAAGCAATATGCTGAAGATGGCAGTGCCTTTGTCAGCCTGGGTTCCTGAATGACTGCATGGAACAGAGCCTTTACCATATACTCCAACCCAAAACAAAGAACACTTTCATTGGATATTCTACAAGTAACAAATAAACTGCTATTTTGTTTAGTTACTAGAATTTGGAAATTTGTATAATAATTAAGCATTACTCTAGCTTATACAATCTGTAGCTTTAATGGAATTTTTGTTTGTCTCTGTGGTGAAGTAGAGAACTAATCTCACTTTTTATCCCATATGAAAGTCAATTTTCCCAATACCATCTAAATAAAAACTATGTCCTTCTCCAAATGTTTCCATTTACTTATTGAGAAGACTATTTTTGGATTCTATTATGTTTTATTGCCTATTCCTGTAGTAGTATAACAATAATATTATTCCTTTTCAAAGTAGTATCAATTATTGTAAACCTATTTATTCTTCCTACATTTTACAGCTGAGAAGTGAAGGCACAAATACACAAAAATCCATACATTAAAAAAACAAACAAAAAACTCTACCTAGATTGAGATGAAAAAAACAAAGCTGGAAAAAAAATGGTAACATATATGATCATGAACAAAAGATTAATATCTTTAATACATAAACATAAAACACTAAGAAAACATGCTAGTAGGAAATTGGACAGAAGTAACAATGACTAACAAACATACAGAAAGAAGTTCTTAATGATTTCTAGTTTTGAAATTTAAAATAGTAGGAAGGTACCATTTTATTCTATCAAACTTACAAAGTTTAAAAAAATGAATTGTCAATATTGGCAAGGCAGAGAAGAAAAAGTAATTGATGCAGATTTTCTGCAAGGATAAATTGATATGATATTCTTGGGGGAGCAATTTGACATTATCTGCCAAGACTGTTAACAATGTAAATAACTATTATCTCAGGAATGTAAACTCTAGGGATGTGTGATAAAACCGTAGATGCTAACAAAAGTTTGCATCAGCATACTTGTTAAACTGTTATTTTTTTCTCCTCTCAGCTCATACCTAACACTATTAGTAATAGTATAAAAAATTAGAACCAATTCAGATCTCTAATAAACATGGATTAATAAAAAACAACATGGTATATCCTTTCCAGAGCATGGGCTGTGGAGCTCATGTGCCTGAGCTCCAATTCTGGCTCTGCTGTTAAATAGTTGGGTTACCTGGGTTAAGTGACTGAAACTTTCTTTGCCTCAGTTTTTTTATCTGTGAAATGAAGATAATAAAAGTACCTATGTCATAGGATTGTTAGAATTGAATAATTTAACTGTGAAACATCTCAGTATAATACTAAACTACACAATACATTTTAGCTAATTTATTACTATTACCACAAATACTATGCAACCACAAAACATCATGTCTTAGAAGAATATTGTGAGATAAAATGTTTCTAAACATCATTAGTTAAATAATTGATTACACAGCAGGATATATAAGGATTATTTCAGTTTTGCTCTCCCAAAAGATTACGTATTTTTTTTATTTTAGAGACAGAGTTTCCCTCTTGTTGCCCAGGCTAGAGTGCAGTGGCGTGATCTCAGCTCACTGCAACCTCCACCTCCTGGATTGAAGGGATTCTCCTGCCTCAGCCTTCCCAGTAGCTGGGATTACAGGCACCTGCCACCATGCTCAGCTAATTTTTGTATTTTCAGTAGAGACGGGGTTTCACCATGTTGGTCAGGCTGGTCTGGACCTCCTGACCTCCAGTGATCCACCTGCCTTGGCCTCCTAAAGTGCTGGGATTACAGGTGTGAGCCACTGTGCCTGGCCAGATTATGTATTCTTATAGTATATAGAAAAATAATACTATAATACATATATCTGCATATTAATGGTGATTTTCTTTAGGTGGTAAGATTATGTATAAATTTTAGTTTCTATATATATATATATCTTCTGTCCAAATGATCTTTAATAGCCATGTATTGCTTTTGTAATGAGAGAAAAGAGAACATTATTTATTTTAAAAAGTTGCTAGGGCCTAGTAAGGTTAGTACATTGACCAAGGTAATTTATTTAGTCAGTGGTGGGAAAAGAGAAGAGAAATGGGCAACATTTACTGAGTACCTCTGATGTATGAGGCTGTGTGGGCTACTTAGTACACAGACTCTATTTCATTATTTCTCTATAATGTGCCTCTACTTCAACGAGGCACAGAGGTTATGAGTGTAAACTTCATGTGCAACAGCCAAGGTATTTCTAATTCTGTCATTTCCTAGTTGTGTGACCTTGGGCCTATTAATCTTGCTGAGTCTTGGAGTTCTCACCTGTAAATAGGGAATAGATTCCTTTTTCTCACAGGGCTATTGTAATGATTAAATGAGATAATACATATAAAGCCTTTAATCTGCCTTAGTGTGCCTGGTATCATGTTAACTCTCAATCTAAAAAAAAAATGTTATATATATATATATACATATATATATATACATATATATACATATGTATATATATATATGTATATATATATACGTATATATATATACACCTTTCCCCTCACTTTTCTAGATCACTAATTTGATACTAAGAAAGTTCAAGAATCTTATCCAAAGTCATTTAGCTGGTAAACGGAGCCAAAAGTCAAACTCATTTCTGTTTCCAGAGCACTTACATATTTTTCCCATGTTTCTCTTTTGGTAGCTTTTATTTTGTAGAAAGTCTAGTAAACAGAGATGTAGAAAGTCAAACAAAGGCTTAAATGTGAAATTCCAAGAAGTAAAGTATTATCAAGAATAGGGAATATAACTACATGCAAATGGTTGATATTTAGGTAAAATTTAGCAAAAATATCATTAACATGTTTTTAATATTTTAGGTTGTCTCAATGGCATAGCTGATTGAGAAAGAGGTCAACCTGTCTTATCAATGTGAGCTGTCTTCTGCAGAAATTTGTAATTTTTTTTAGTGTTCCATGTATATCATGTGCCAGATGTTTTATTGCCAACAGAGCAGCAAGGTAAGATGAAATTGAAATGTTCTGGTTCCATTATATTTGCTTATGTATACAGAATTCTAAAAGGAACTTTAAAAAAAAAACAGAGATGTAAACTATGGAAGCATAAAGAACATTGAACTGGCCAGGTGTGGTGGCTCACACCTGTAATCCCAGCACTTTGAGAGGCCAAGGCAGGTGGATCATGAGGTCAGGAGTTCGAGACCAGCCAGTTCAAGACTAGCCTGGCCAACATGGTGAAACCCCATTTCTACCAAAAGTACAAAAATAAACTGGGCATGGTGGTGCGTGCCTGTAATCCCAGCTACTCAGAAGGCTAAGGCAGGAGGAATTGCTTGAACCCAGGAGGTGGAAGTTGCAGTGAGCCAAGATTGCACCACTGCACTCCAGCCTGGGTGACAGAGTGAGGCTCTGTCTCAGAAAAAAAAAAAAAAAAAAAAAAAGAACATTGAACAATGCCTAGTTTAATTATCTGTCCACCATTAACTAGCTTTGTCACCACTTATCTCTCAGGGCTGGTTTCCATACCTTTAAAAGACTTGGATTGAACTGGAAAGTGTCAAGGATCCTTTCTAACTGAATTTCTCAAATTCTACATGGTACATTCTTCATTTTGAATACTGGTTGATGATGGCCAGTTAAGAAGCCACTGCTATGGTCTGGACAAAGGGTGAAAGCCACTGCTATGGTCTGGACAAAGGGTGAGCGCAGCTTTACAAGAGTGAGGTTCAAGTCAGGAGGAGCTGTAAAGGAGCTGGATTTGGGGCGCATTGTGAAGGTGGAGAGGCCAAGATTTGCTGAAAGACTGACTGTGGGATGTGAGACAAATGATGAAGCATCAGCAGGAGTGTTTTGGATATGGCTTTTATCAAATTAAGTGTTAAGGCAATTTATTCATTCAACAAATATTTTTTATTGCATGTCTACTATGAGCCAAGCATGAGACATAGAGCAGTGAATAAAACAGAAAAGTTTCCTGCCCTCAGGGAGCTTATGTTCTTCTGGGGTGGGCTGATGTTAAAGCAATAAACAAGTACAGAATATAATGTTAGGTCGTGACAAAAACCTTGGGGAAATACAGAACAGGATGAGGGTGGAGTCACAGAGGAGCAGGTGGTCTATCTTGATGTAAAATTCCAAGAAGTAAAGTATTATTAAGAATAGGGAATATAACTACTCGCAAATGGTTGATATTCAGGCACAATTTAGCAAACATCTTATAATTAACATGTTTTTAATATTTTATTATTTTATTTTTGAGACAGAGTCTCTGTCACCCAGGCTGGAGTGCAATGGCATGATCTTAGCTCACTGCAACCTCCACCTCTCAGGTTCAAGTGATTTTTCTGCCTCAGCTTCCTGAGTAGCTGGGATTTCAGGTGTCCACCACCACTTCTGGCTAATTTTGTACTTTTAGTAGAGACAGAGTTTCACCATATTGGCCAGGCTGGTCTCAAACTCAAGTGATCCACCTGCCTTGGCCTCCCAAAGTGCTGGGATTACAGGCGTGAGCCACCGCACCTGGCCGTTTTTAATATTTTAGGTTGTCTTAATGGGAAAGCATCTCAGAGGAGCCAAGACCTAATGAAGTGAAGGGGTGACTATGATCATATCTATGAGAAAGGGTTCCAGACAAAAAATATAAAGACTTTGAGGTGGAAGCGTGTTCAGCGTGTTCAAGGGAAGGCAAGGAGATCAAGTTAGTGAGGGAGGGCTCTGGCTGGATCACGATAACCGGGAATAGCTTTAGAAGTCCTTTTAAGTATTACACAATAGCAGTAGGGGGAAGGTTTTGGGCAAGTGCAGGATCAGATGTGCATTTTACAAGACCATTTTGGTTACCTTTGGGAAATCAATCAGGAGGGGGCTGGATGCCAGAAAGGAAGCCAAACATCAGAGAGGAAGCTGGAAGGCCAGTTAAGAAGCCACTGCTATGGTCTGGACAAAGGGTGAAAGCCACTGCTATGGTCTGGACAAAGGGTGAAAGCCACTGCTATGGTCTGGACAAAGGGTGAGCGCAGCTTTACAAGAGTGAGGTTCAAGTCAGGAGGAGCTGTAAAGGAGCTGGATTTGGGGCACATTGTGAAGGTGGAGAGGCCAAGATTTGCTGAAAGACTGACTGTGGGATGTGAGACAAACAAGGGAGTCTAAGGCTGACTTCAGGGTTTTTGGTCTAAGCAATTGGGTGAATGAAGTGTCATTTACTGAGCTGGGGAAATACCATGGGGATAGGTGAGACGGGAGCACTATATGAAGGGCAGAACCACCTGTTCAGTTTTGGCCATGTTAATTTTGAGACGCCTAGTAGGCATTTTGTAGATGGTGAATGGGGCTGGAGTTTGGGGGAGAGGTCAGGGATGCAGAGTCAAGTAGTAGATTTCTTTTTTTTAATACTACAGGATGAATCCCTTGCAGTATCAGTAAACTACTGAGACAAATTGCTTCAAAGTGTGATCACAAACATTTAATTTCAGATGTGGGTTACAGACTGAAGGAGGTAAGGAAGCTGTATTTCTGTATTTATAAAACAGGAAAGAAGCATTTGTCCCCTGAGAATCATCATGGAGTAGGAGGCACATCCTATTTAAGGCATACTGTAGTATCTTGAGTAAATTACCTAGGTGTGATTCCATTAGTTCTCAATAAATCAAAGAGATGAAAAGTCATGTGTATTTTTTGATGTTTTAGAACATGGTTTAGGGCAATGATACAGTAGCTTTATATTATGTTCTTTTGTATAGAAAGTTCAAGACAAGCTTTTAGAAGCAGCAATTTTGCACTTTGATATCCTCAGATGTTTAAAATTTTCTTCAGAACCTATTTTCACACATACCAAATGACAAGCTGCAGTCAGTTTTGATTCCTAAGCAGAACCCCATACCAGTATTTGACTGCAGATTTAAAAAAAGATCTGGATTCCACCAACGAATAATCAAAGTTGAAACATCTGCTGGAAATCCCAACATCCTATGATGAAATTCCATGCTTGGATATCTTACTCAAGGTCATAGCTTGAGTATTTAAACATCGACAGGCAAACAATGGCATTATGGGTTTAAATTTACAGAGCAAAACCACAATACCTAGTTTATAATACTTTCTTTTTTGTACTTACTCTAAGCAGTTAAATAATATGGACTCTGAAACAGCAGTCAGTTGTGTTTAGTGGTGTTGGCATATGTAATGCTTCTTTGAGAAACTTGATACTTATTTTCAGATGACATACAGGTTATGATTAAGCATCACCTACTGCTAAAAGTTTTTGAAAGGATATTTTCAGGAAGTTCTTTGAATAGACTGTGTTACTTGGATTTTGCAATGGAGATGCCACTGGAGCTGAAACGTCATTCAGCAAAGGACGTTTATGGTTGGGAATTCATTCTAAGTATTATCTGGGGAAATTTAGAATTACCTGGTTCACCTTGCTCTCTTAATCTTTTTCAATGAACAATTTCTTATTTTTGGAAATATAAAATGGATACAGTTTAAGCACTTGGCTAATCCTTAGGGATAAACACTGGGGTGTGAAAATAGACTTTTCCTACTGTGAAGAATAAAAAGACAGCGCTTTGAAGGAGTGAATTTGAGTAAATATAAGCCAAGACCTGACATTCATTATAATTTTGAAAATCCTGCTTGTTGCCATGTGTAGATCTATTATATCTATCACATCTATCTATCTGTATTTCAGTGAGATTATTAATCAAACAGGTCACATATAATTATGCATCTAACTCCCATCTTTATTTATGAAATCCTTGCCAAAATTTGCCTCCACTGGCACTAGATTAGAGCAGTTTTTGGAACTTTTTAATTTAATATTTGCTTTTATGTATTGCTGTTTATGAACCCTGCAAACTATATTGCTGCTCTTATCTGTGCTTAAAAGGAAAGAAAGAGTGTCCCAGAGAGGCTTGTACAAGATAATGTAATAAATTACTTCTAGAAACAGGATCAGAATTCATGGCAACTGACTCTCAAAACTGCAGGTCAGATGGTGAAACACATTGCCTTATAACAAATCCTAAAGCTATGAGGAAAAATCCTACTTTGGACTCACTTTCTTTTCATTATCAATTCCTTTCCTACTGTCATGAGCTTTTTGAATAAGACACGCTCTGTTTAAAGGAAAAAAATAAGGTTTATTGAAAACATGTGATACAACAACTTAGGAATCTTTTATAAGGAGGCTGGAGATGGTCTAATCGAGTTCAATACCATTCGGGAGCTGGATATTGTCTCATTAACTAAATATGGAAGATTATAAAGAAAGCATAATTCAAAAATAGTTTCAGATGCGCACATTTTGACATTATGACCAGTGAATACTCCAGAAAACCACAGAAACTTGATAAGAGATGGATTCTTAAATCACATGATGGCAAATGTCCTAAGGATTAGCTACAGTACTTTGATCTCCAAATTCCAAGCACAGATTTGGAGTCTGTGTTAGAGGCTAAAATCAAATATTTAAAACATTTTGTAAAAGGCAGAAGTAAAATAATTGAGAAAAAGGCAATATGGGAGTAGATAAAGCTTCTGTAAAAGAACATATAATTGAAAGCATGCATGCAAATTAAGCACTTTATTAAAAAATATAATCATGATTACAAGACCAAATTAAAGAATTGAAGCAATCAGATTAAAAAATGTAGGCAAAAAATATCCTTTTGAAAACTTCTGATAACTGAGGTAAAGGGCTATTTTTCACCTTGCATTGCTTATAATTGCCACAATTTTTTTCTCTATTTGCTCATGTTGACTGTGTCGTTTTTGTGTGTGTAGGGGTTGTGGGTGGGCATGAGGCTCCTCATGTGACTGTTTACTAGTTTGAAGTTATCTAAACCTTTTATTCATTCAACACACATTCACTGTGACCAGAAACTTCTAGGACCTGGGTATATAATATTAAAGGGCATGGATAGGGTATGGATGGTGTGGACCAGATAGATGCCTTCTGTCTGCACGAGCCTGAAAGGATAGTTTGCCTAGAAGACACTGAACTGAGTAACCACAGTCATGGGGGATGAATGTTACGAAAGAAGAAACACAAGGAACACACTGCAGGGACAATTAACTTAGTTAAGAGGCCAGGGAAGCCTTCTGGGAGAAACATAGGTGAAGCCATAATTAACAACCATTCTACAAGAAAGCTTCTTTAAAGCCCTTCTAATTAAACCACATCCTTTAGGTACCATACATACCATTCCTGAAATCATTTAATATCTAAAGACTCCAGACTCAAAAAGTACCTGTGTTGGTTCCTGCTCTTTCCATTTACCTTTTAAAATAAAATGTATTCTTGTTTAAGGTACACAGACTCTCAAATTCTAGGTATGCACTATTGAAGAAATTTTGAGGAAAAATAATCAACAAAAACATACAAAGAAGATCTGAGTTGATAATTTTTTTCTGATTGTAGGTATCAATTCTAGGATTGATTAGAGGTTTCATTAAACACATCACTTTTATGATTCTGTTTGCTACCACTAAGAGTTATAGAGTATTGATTAAATACCAGGCACTAAGTTAAGCAATTTACATGTATCATCTCATTGTATCTTCTTGGGCAATCCTTTGAAAAGGTACAACTAAAATTCTAAGTTTAAAATTAAGGAAATATATAAAGAGCAAAAAAGGCAAATAAAAAGCACCTTTTAGAATAGAGATTTTCATGAGTTAAAATGCCATTTTATGTTACTGCAGCCTAGAACTGAGGAGGCACACATGAAAATCCTATGGTAAGGTATCTTTGGCATTGTCCCTCTTTGCAATGACAAAAGTGCCAAGAGTGTCAGTAAATTCAGAACAACTGTATATCATATAAGCCCATCAACCCCTCCCAATATCGCTACACAAAAATAATAATAGTCAACATTTAAACTGTACATCCTCTATGCCAGGCAACAATTCTTTTAATTTAGTTTTTGAATAGTTAACATGTTTCTTTATACCAACACAAGCAATATGAACATAAACTTTTATTTTTCTCCTTTCTTACACAAAAGTAGCATGCTATACATCCAGTATTACATTTTGTTTTTCTTTTATTTCATATATCTTGGGATTCTTCTATAGGTGTGCAGAAAGATCTTCACTGTATTTTATTGTTTGGATGTACCATAGTTTATTCAGCTATAGTGAACATTTACTACGAATTGATGAAATTATTAGGAAGTATACTTACTGGGTCAAAGAATAAATGCTTAATTAATTTTGGTAGATATTGACACTCTTCCATAAGGGTAATACCCCTTTGTACTCCTGTGGCATATTAGTGTCTGTTTCTTTGCAGTCTCATGAAGAAAGCGTGTGGTCAAACTGCAGATTTTTGCCAATCTGATAGGTGAGAGAATGCTTTCATTTGTATTTCTTTTTTTCTCAGTGAGACTGAGTATGTTTAAGAGGTGTATATGTATTTCTTATTCTGTGACAAGTCTGTTCATAACCATTTTATTTTCTATTAGGTTGTTGGGTTTTTCTTGATTTCTAGAACTCCTTATAATTTAAGGTGATTAGTTTCTATTCTTTGGTAGGAGTTGTAAATATTTTTTCACATTTGTCTTTTGACGTTGCTGTTTAGTTTACCATACAGTATTCTTTGATTTTATGTATTCTGATTTATGAATATTTTCTTCTATGACTTTTGTATTTTTAGTTATAATTAAAAAAATCTTTCCAGATTCCAAGGTTCCAAGAGAATTTACCAATTTCTACTGCCCAGTGTTTTATGGTCTTATTTAATTTAAATCTTTCATTTATTTGGAGTTTATCTTGGAATCTGGTAAGATAGATATCGATACAACTTTATCTTTTTCCAAATGAGTAATTAATTATTCCAGCACTTCTTACAACCAGAGTGAGAATAAAGTTGAGATTCATATATCTGGCCACACACAGGGTTGTTTCTAACTTTGAGAAAAATTTTTTTCTTGGTTATGATGGAAGATCCAAGGGGAGACATTAGGCAGAGTTTTGGAGGAGAAGCAGTCTTAGAGAACAGTTTTAAGAATAGGGCAATTTCTGAGAGGTGTTGAATTAAGGAGAACAAATGACCTCTTTTTAGATCACATTAGAACCATGAATATCGAACCCAACTCTATAAAGCACCATTGGGTCTTGGTGGCAATTTTAAACATTTTATTCCATTGGAGTAGTACTTTAAGGCTCTAACTAATGTCATTATATTTATCTTTTAGCAGGAAAGTAAAATTAGTAGTATCAGTAAAGTTTGCTTCAATAAGGACTTTCTAAAAAGCAAACTTAGATTTAAATAATGGTTCTTCAGGAATTTTACAGTATTGGCTTTTTACATTAATTGCTCTGTTAACACTTCATCTGTGTAAACATAATATTTATATCCACTTATCATAGCATGAAGAACCACTCCTTAATGGGCAATACTTTCATTTGTTTCTTGACCCAAGTGGCAAAATATAAATTTCAGCAACTTCTGCTTATTAAAAATAATTTTCATAGAGAAACAGAAAAAGCAGAAACATGATTTCTATGAAAATAAAATGTCATTTAAGTCAGCATGTGTAATTTAATGCAATGAAACATTCTAGGCATTTCAACATTTTATGATTTATTTTTAAACTTTTATTTCAGGTTCAGGTATACATGTGCAGGTTTGTTATATAGGTGAATTGTGCGTCATGGGGGTTTGATGTACCGATTATTTCATTACCCAGGTAATAAGCGTAGTACATGATATGTAGCTTTTTAAGGCTCCCCCTCCTCTCACTTTCACTTTCCACCTTCAAGTAGGCTCCCATGTCTGTTGTTCTCTTCTTTGTGACCATATAACTCAATGTTTAGCTCCCACTTGTAAGTGAGAACATCTGTATTTGGTTTTCTGTTCCTGTGTTAGTTTGCTTAGGATAATGGCCTCCAGTCTCATCTATGTTGCTGCAAAAGACATAATCTTGTTCTTTTTTTATGGTTGTATCATATTCTATGGTGTATGTGTACCACATTTTCTTTAGTCAATCCACCATCAATGGGCATGTAGGTTGATTACATGTCTTTGCTATTGTGAACAGTGCTGTGATGAATGTATGAGTAAATATGTCTTTATGGTAGAATGAATTATATTCCTTTGGGAATATACCCAATAGTGATATTGCTGGGTCAAAAGGTCATTCCCTTTTGCGTTCTTTGAGAAATTGCCAAAGGGTTTTCCACAATGACTGAATTTGCACCAGCAGTATATAAACATCCTTTTTCTCCATAACGTTGCCAGTATCTGTTATTTTTTGACTTTTTAATAGTAGCCGTTCTGACTTTTGTGAGGTGGTAGCTCCTTGTGGTTTTGATTTGCATTTATCTAATGATTAATAATGTTAAGCATTTTTTTCATATGGTTGTTGGCCATGTGTATGTCTTCTTTTAAAAGTGTCCGTTCACGGCCTTTGCTCACTTTTTAATGGGACTGTTTGTTTTTTTGCTTGAAAACTTGTTTAAGTTCCTTACAGATTCTGGATAATAGACCTTTGTCGGATGCATAGTTTGTAAATATTTTCTCCTATTCTGTAGGTTGTCTGTTCACTCTGTTGATAGTTCCTTTTGCTGTGCAGAAGCTGTTTAGTTTAATTAGATCCCTTTAGTTTAATTGACAAAATTTTGTTTTTGTTGCAATTGCTTTTGTCTCTGTCACAAAATCTTTGCCAGGTCCTAGGTCCAGAGTGATAAGTCCCAGGTCATCTTCCAGGGCTTTTATAGTTTTAGGTTTATATTTAAGCCTTTAACCCATCTTGAGTTGACGTTTGTATATGGTGTAAGGAAGGGGTCTAGTTTCAATCTTCTGCATATGGCTAGCCAATAATCCTAGCACCACGGATTGACCAGGAATTCCTTTCCCCATTGCTTGTTCTTGCTAGGTTTGTTGAAGATCAAATGGTTTGCATCATTTCTGGGTTACCTCTTCTGTTTCATTGGTCTATGTGTTTTCTTCCAGTACCATGCTGTTGTGGTTACTATATTATAATCTAGATTGAAGTCATATAATGTGATACCTCTGGCTTTGTTGTTTTTGCTCAGAACTGCCTTGGCTATTCGGGCTCTTTTTTGGTTCCATATAAATTGTTAAATAGTTTTTTTTTTTTTCCCTAATTCTGTGAAGAATGTCATTGGTAGTTTGATAGGAATAGCACTGAATCTGTAAATTGCTTTGGGCAATACAGCCATTTTAACAATATTGATTCCTCCTATCCATGAGCATGAAATGTTTTTCTTTTTGTTTGAATTGTCTCTGATTACTTTGAGCAGTGTTTTATAATACTCATTGTAGAGATATTTCACCTACCTGGTTAGCAGTATTTTATTCTTTTTGTGGCTACTGTACATGGGATGGCATTCTTGATTTGGCTCTCAGCTTGGATACTGTTGGCGTATAGGGGTTCTACTGATTTTTGTACATTGACAAAAATCCTGAAACCTTGCTGAAGTTGTTTATCAGATCAAGGAGCTTTTGGGCAGAGACTATGGGGTTTTCTAGGCATAGAATCATACTGACTAGAAACACGGATAGTTTGACTTCCCCTCTTCCTGTTCTGATGGCTTTTATATCTTTCTCTTGCCTGATTGCTCTGGCTAGGTCTCCCAGTATTATGTTGAATAGGACTGGTGAGAGAGGACATCCTTGTCTTGTTCTTGTGTTTAACAGGAATGCTTCCAGCTTTTGCCCATTCAATATGACGTTGGCTGTGGGTTTCTCATAGATGGCTCTTAATATTTTGAAGTATGTTCTTTCAATGTCTAGTTTGTTGAGGGGTTTTAACATGAAGGGATGTTGAACTTTATTAAAAGCCTTTTCTGCATCTATTGAGATGATCATGTGGTTTTTGTTTTTAATTCTGTTTATGTGATGAATCACATTTATTCATTTGCGTTATGTTGAACCAACTTTGTGTCCCAGGAATGAAGCCCCCTTGATAGTGGTGGATTAGCTTTTCAATATGCTGCTGGATTCAGTTCACTAGTATTTTATTGAGGAGTTTTGCATCTATGTTCATCAAGAATTTGGCTTGAAGTTTTTTTTGTTGTTGTTGTTGTGTCCCTGCCAGGTTTTGGTACCAGGATGATGCTGGTTTCATAGAATGAGTTAGGGAGGAGTCCCTCCTCCTCTGTTTTTTTGGAATAGTTTCAATAGGAATGATACCAGCTCTCTTTTATACTTATTGTAATATTCAGCTGTGAATCCCACTGGTCCTGGGCTTTTTGTGATTGGTAGGCTGTTACTGATTCAATTTTAGAATTCATTATTGGTCTCTACCTAGGATTCAATTTCTTCCTGGTTCAATCTTGGAAGGTTGTATGTTTCAAGGAATTTATCCATTTCTTCTACATTTTCTAGCTTGTGTGCACAGAGGTGCTTTTAGTAGTCTTTGAGGGTTTTTTTTTTAAATTCTGTGGGGTAGGTGGTAACATCCCCTTTGTCATTTCTGATTGTGCTTATTTTGATCTTCTCTCTTTTTGTTCCCTTATTAGTCTAGCTAGCATTTTATCTTATTTATTCTTTCAAAGAACCAAGTCCTAGATTCATTGATCTTCTGTATTTTTTTGTGTGTGTCTCAATTTCCTTCAATTTAGCTCTGATTTTGATTTCTTGTGTTCTACTAGCTCTGAGGTCAATTTGCTCTTGTTTCTCTATTTCCTCTAGGTGTGATGTTCAGTTGCTAATTTAAGATCTTTCTAAATTTTTGATGTAGGCATTTAGCGCTATAAACTTTCTTCTTAATATTAGTTTAGCTGTGTCCCAGAGATTCTGGTATGTAGTATCTTTGTTCTAATGAGTTTCAAAGAATTTCTTGATTTCTGCCTTAATTTCATTGTTTACCCAAAAGTCATTCAGTAGAAGGTTAATTTTAATGAATTTCTATTTTTATTGCACTGTAGCACTGTAGTCTGAGTGTGTGAATGGTATGTTTTTTTTTTTTTAATTTGCTAAGGACTATTTTATGGCTGATTGGTCAATTTTAGATTATGGGTCATGTGTAGATGAGAAGAATGTATATTCTGTTGTTTTTGGGTGGTGAGTTCAGTAGATGTCTATTAGGTCTATTTGGCCAAGTGTCAAATTGAGGTCCTGAATTTGTTAGTTTTCTGCCTCAATGATCTGTCTAATACTGTCAGTCTCCCACTATTATTTTGTGGTTATATAAATCTCTTCGTGGGTCTCTAAGAACTTGCTTTATGAATTTGGGTGCTCCTGTTTTGGGTGCATATATGTTTAGGATAGTTAAGTCTGACCTTTTGAGGTGAACCCTTTACCGTTATGTAGTGCTCTTATCTTTTTTGACTTTTGTTGGTTTAAAGTCTGTTTTGTTTGAACTTAGAATAGCAACTCCCACTTTTTTCTGTTTTCCATTTGCTTGGTAGATTTTTCTCCATCTCTTTACTTTGATCCTATGTGTATCACTGCATGTGAAATGGGTCTTTTCAAGACAGCATACTCTTGGGTCTTCCTTCTTTATGCAACTTGCCACTCTGTGCCTTTTAATTGGGCATTTAGCCCATTTACATTTAAGGTTAACATTGATATGTGTGGATCTGAAGGATCAAATCCTATTTTGTGTTGTTAGCTGGTTATTATGCAGACTTATTTGTGTGGTTGCTTTTTGGCGTCAACAGTGTCTGTACTTAAATGTGTTTTTGTACTGGCCAGTAATAATCTTTCCTTCCATATTTAACATTACATTTAGGACAACTTATAAGGCTGGTCTGGTGGTAATGAATTCCCTTAGCATTAGCTTGCCTGAAAAGAATCTTATTTCTCCTTCACTTAAGCTTAGTTTGGCTGAATATGAAATTCTTGTTTGGAATTTCTTTCCTTTAATAATGCTGAATATAGATCCTAAATCTCTGCTGATTTATAGAGTTTCTGCAAAAAAAGTTTAAAAGCATTTTTTTTGTTTCATTTTGACCTTGGAGAATCTGACAAATATGTGTCTTGGGGATGGCTGTCTGTGTTGTATCTCACAGTGGTTCTCTGTATTTTCTGAATTTGAATGTTGGCCTCTCTAGCAAAGTTGGGGGAATTTTCATGGATGATATATTGAAATATGTTTTCCAAGTTGCTTGCTTTTTCTCCCTCTTTTTTAGGGACATCAGTGAGTTATAGATTTGGTGTCTTTTACATAATTCCGTATTTTGGAGATTTTGCTAATTCTTTTTAATCTTTTTTTCTTTATTTTTCTCTGACTGAGTTATTTCAGAGAAGCAATATTCAAGCTCTGAGATTCTTTCCTCACTTGATCAATTCTGCTGTTATATTTGTGATTGTATTCTGAAATTCTTGAAGTGAGTTTTTCAGCTCTATCAGATCAGTTTGGTTCTTTCTTAAAGTGGCCATTTCATCTTTCATCTCCTGTTATCATTTTGTTGTATTCCTTAGAATCCCTGGATTAGGTTTTTACTGTCTCCTGAATCTCAGTCATCTCTGTTCCTATCCACATTCTGATTTCTGTTTTTGTCATTTCAGCCTGGTTAAGAACCATTGCTGGGGAAATACTGCAATTGTTTGGAGGTAAGAAGGTACTCTGACTTTTTGAGTTGCCAGGGTACTTGCACTAGTTCTTTCTTATCTGTGTGGGCTGATTTTCCTTCAGTCTTTGAAATTGCTGTTCTTTGAATTTTTTTGCTTTTATCTTCTTTGAAGCCCATGAAAGTCTGAATCTTGTATAAGGTGGGTTCAGTTGACTGGCTTCATTACTGGAAGAATTTAGGGGGACAAAGGCTCAGCTCAGAACTTTTGGGTGCATGTTCTAACTTTGGGAGGCTGTTATTGGATCCCTGAGTTTGTTCTCTGGCTCCTTGAGGTTAGGAACCTGCTGCATTAGAGGGGCTGAGGTGTTCTTGGACCTCTGGCTGTAACACTCTGACGGGTGGTACCAGCCAAAGCACTTTGTTGGGGTGGTGGCAGCAGGATCTGTGCTCATCTGTAAGTGTCAAGACCAGTGGCAGTGTGGTGGGGTGAATGCTCATCGACTAGGGCAGAGTGCTGGTGGCCATGGGGCTGCTGGCCTCCACATGCACGCTCATGCTGGTAGCAGTGTCACTGCGGGTGCAGGCTGGTGAGTGTGGGGCTGCCAGCTTCCATGCATGTGTTCACGCTGGCAGCAGTGGCAGAGTGGGGCAGGAGGTGGGGCTGCTGACCTCCATGTGCATATTCACATTGGCATTTCTATATTTTAAAAGGAAACAGTTTGGCAGGTTCTGATAAACAAGCACCATATGACCCTAGAGAAATAAAAACTTATGTTCATACACAAACCTGCACATGAATGTATATAGCTGCCTTATTTGTAATAGCCAAAAGCTAGAAACAGCCCAAATGACCTTTATTAGGTAAACAAATATACAAATTATGTTACCTCTGGATCATGGAATTCTATTAAGCAATAAACAGGAATGCACTATTGATGCACTTGGATAGATCTCAAGAGCATCATACTAAGTAAGAAAAAGCCAATTTCAAAAGATTACTACTTTACAATTTCATTTTATATAACATTGTAAAAATGACAAAATTATAGTGAAACAGAACAGATTAGTGGTTCTCTAGGGTTAGGATTGAAGAGAGGGAGTACCTGTAAAGGAATAATACAAAGTATATCATTCCAAGTTTATTTAGGGTGATGGAAAAGTTCTGTATCTTCATTGTGGTGGTGGTTAAATGCATATATACATGAGAAAAAATTTGATAGGTGTGTATATAAAAATTGAATGCATGTAAAAACTGGTGACATTCAAATAAGGACTATAGTTAATAGTATGTATTCATATCCTGGTTTTGACAAGTAAAATATTTTGTGGAAAGTTTGGTAAAGAGTACATTTAAACATGGAAATTCTGTATTATTTTTGCAACTTCTAAGTAAGTCTAAAGTTATGCAAAAATCTTCAATAAAATACTGGCAAACCAAATCC
>CAUYQU010104628.1:0-29734 GCA_963574635.1 Cheracebus regulus
AAGAGACAAAGAAGGATATTACATAATGGTAAAGGGATCAATGCAACAAGAAGAGCTAACTATCCTAAATATATATGCATCCAACACAGGAGCACCCAGATTCATAAAGCAAGTTCTTAGAGACCTAAAAAGAGACTTACACTCCTACGCAATAATAGTGAAGACCTTAACACCCCACTGTCAATATTAGATCAATGTGACAGAAAATTAACAAAGATAATTCAGGACTTGAACTTAGCTCTGAACCAAGCAGACCTAATAGACATCCACAGAACTTTCCACCCCAAATCAACAGAATATACAAGCTTCTCAGCACCATATCACACTTATTCTAAAATTGACCACATAATTGGAAGTAAATCACTCCTCAGCAAATGCAAAAGAATGGAAATCATAACAGCCAGTCTCTCAGACCACAGTGCAATCAAATTAGAACTCAAGATTAAGAAACTCACTCAAAACCATACAACTACATGGAAACTGAACAACCCTGCTACTGAATGACTACTGGGTAAAAAAACAAAATTAAGGTAGAAATAAGTTCTTTGAAACCAAAGAGAACACACAACATACCAAAATCTCTGGGACACAACTAAAGAAGTGTGTAGAGGGAAATTTATAGCACTAAATGTCCACAGGAGAAAGTGGGAAGATCTAAAATTGACACCCTAACATCACAATTTAAAAAACTAGAGATGCAAGAGCAAACAAATTCAAAAGCTAGCAGAAGACAAGAAATAACTAAGATCAGAGCAGAACTGAAAGAGATAGAGACATGAAAAGCCCTTCAAAAATCAATGAATCCAGGAGCTCATTTTTTGAAAAGATCAACAAAGTAGATAAACCATTAGCCAGACTAATAAGGAAGGAAAGAGCAAAAAATAAAAGAGACATAATAAAAACTGACATAGGGGAAACGACCACTGATCCCACAGAAATACAAACTACCATCAGAGAATACTATAAACACCTCTATGCAAACAAACTAGAAAATCTAGAAAAAAAATGGATACATTCCTGGACACATACACCTTCCCAAGACTAAATCAGGAAGAAGTCAAATCCCCGAATAGAACAATAACAAGTTCTGAAATTGAGGCAGTAATTAATAGACTACCAACCAATAAAAGCCCAGGACCAGGCAGATTCACAGCCAAATTCTACGAGAGTTACAAAGAGGAGCTGGTGCCATTTTTTCTGAAACTACTCATTTTATAAGGCCAACATCATCTTGACACCAAAACCTGGCAGACACACAACAACGAAAAAAGAAAATTTCAGGCAATATCCCTGATGAACATCAATGTGAAAATCCTCATTAAAATATTGGCAAACCGAATCCAGCAGCACATCAAAAAGCTTATCTACCATAATCAAGTCAGCTTCATCCCTGGGATGCAAGGCTGGTTCAACATATGTAAATCAATAAACATGATCCATCACATAAATAGAACCAAAGACAAAAACCACATGATTATTTCAATAGATGCAGAAAAGACCTTCAATAAAATTCAACACTCCTTCATGGTAAAAACGCTCAATAAACTAGGTATTGATTAAAGATATCTCAAAATAATAGGAGCTATTTAGGACATACCCACAGCCAGTACCAAACTGAATAGGCAAAAGCTGGAAGCATTCCCTTTGAAAACCAGCACAAGACAAGGATGTCCTCTCTCACCACTCCTATTCAACATAATATGGAAGCTCTGGCCAAGGCAGTCAGGCAAGAGAAAGAAATAAAGGGTATTCAGATAGGAAGAGAGGAAGTCAAATTGTCTGTTTGCAGAAGACATGATTGTATATTTAGAAAACCCTATACTCTCAGCCAAAATCTCCTTAAGCTAATAAGCAACTTCAGCAAAGCCTCAGGATACAAAATCAATGTGCGAAAATCACAAGCATACCTATACACCAGTAACAGATAATCAGAGAGCCAAATCATGAGTGAACTCTCATTCACAACTGATACAAAGAAAATAAAATACCTAGGAATACAACTTACAAGAGATATGAAGGACCTCTTCCAGGAAAACTACAAACCATTGCTCAAGGAAACAAGAGAGGCCCCAAACAAATGGAAAAACATTCCATGCTCATTGATAGGAAGAACTAATATTGTGAAAATGGCCATACTGTCCAAGGTAATTTTTTTTATTATGCTATAAGTTCTGGGGTACATGTGCAGATCATGCAGATTTGTTACATAGGTATACACATGCCATGGTAGTGATTTGCTGCCTCCATTGCCCCATCATCTACATTAGGTATTTCTCCTAATGCTATCCCTCCCCAACCCCCTACCCCCTGCTATTCCTCCCCTAGCCCCCCACGTCCCCAGGCCCCAGTGTGTGATGTTCCCCTCCCTGTGTCTGTGTGTTCTCATTGTTCAACACCCACTTATGAGTGAGTACATGCATGCAGTGTTTGGTTTTCTGTTCTGTGTCAGTTTGCTAAGAATGAAACTACCCAAGGTAATTTATAGATTCAGTGCTATCCCCATCCATGTACCATTGACTTTCTTCACAGAATTAGAAAAAAACTACTTTAAATTTCATATGGAACCAAAAATGAGCCTGTATAGCCAAGATAATCCCAAGCAAAAAGAACAAAGCTAGAGGTATCACACTACCTGACTTCAAAATATACAAGGCTACAGTAACCAAAATAGCATGGTACTGGTAATAAAACAAATATATAGACCAATGGAACAGAACAGAGGCCTCAGAAATAATGCCACACATCTACAACCATCTGATCTTTGTCAAACCTGACAAAAAAAAAAAACAAGCAATGGGGCAAGGATTCCCTATTTAATAAATGGTGTTGGGAAAACTGACTAGCTATATGCAGAAAACTGAAACTGGACCCCTTTCTTACACCTTATACAAAAATTAATTCAAGATGGTGGATTATAGACTTAAACATAAGACCTAAAACCATACAAACCCTAGAAAAAAACCTAGGCAATACCATTCAGTATACAGGCATGGGCAAAGACTTCATGACTAAAACACCAAAAGCAATTACAACAAAAGCCAAACTTGACAAATGGGATCTAATTAAACTAAAGAGCTTCTGCATAGTAAAAGCAACTATCATCATAGTGAGCAGGCAACCTACAGAATGGGAGAAAATTTTTACAATCTACACATCTGACAAAGGGCTAATATCCAGAATCTACAAAGAACTTAAACAAATTTACAATTTAAAAAACCCCATTAAAAAAAAGTGGGCAAAGGATATGAACAGGCACTTCTCAAAAGAAGACCTTTATGAAGCCAAGAAACATGAAAAAACTCATCATCACTGCTCATTAGAGAAATGCAAATCAAAACCACAATGAGATAATGTCTCATGCCAGTTAGAATGTCAATCATTAAAAAGTCAGGAAACAACAGATGTTGAAAAGGATGTGGAGAAATAGGAACACACTTACACTGTTGGTGCGAGTGTAAATTAGTTCAACCATTGTGGAAGACAGTATGGCGATTCCTCAGGGTTCTAGAACCAGAAATACCACTTGACCCAGCAATCCCATTACTGGATATATACCCAAAGTATTATAAATCATTCTGCTATAAAGACACATGCATACGTATGCTTACTGCAGCACTATTCACAATAACAGACTTGGAACCAACCCAAATGCCCATCAATGATTTCCTGGATAAAGAAAATATGACACATATACACCATGGATTATGCAGCCATAGAAAATGATGAGCTCATACCTCATCATTTGCAGGGACATGGATGAAGCTGGAAACCATGATTCTCAGCAAACTAACATAGGAGCAGAAAACCAAACATCACATGTTCTCACTCATAAGTGAGAGAACACATGGACACAGGGAGGGAAACATCACACACTGGGGCCTGTCGGGGTGGGGACCTAGGAGAGGGATAGCATTAAGAGAAATAACTAATGTAGATGACAGGTTGATGGGTGCAGCAAACCACCATGTCGTGTGTATACCTATGTAACTAACCTGCACATTCTGCACATGTACCCTAGAACTTAAAGTATAATAATAATAATGATAATAAAAAGAAATCTCTCAAATCAGTCATTCAGCATTTGGAAGCTACATTTCCAAAATATATTGCTGTGGAGGGTTAAAAATAAACAAAATATATATCATAAAATAAAAATTAATGTGCTTGAGAACTAGAGAATAAAGATTCAGTCCTTTAACACAAAGATAATCATAGATTACTGTGCTCATCAACACCCCGCTTCTCAGGGCCATTGCACTCAAACCCAGCTGCTGAAAATATAGACTGAGAGTTCACAACTGCATTTCCCACTGGAATTACCCTCAGCCATGTAGAACTGAGTCAGTCACAGTTACGACCTTCCAGGACTTATCAATTCAGGGATACAAAGGATGAGCCCCTTGCTTCAAACTGGGAGAACTATGAAGATATATCTGCGCTCCAGGTAGAACTGGTTGGAGCCACAGTTGCAACCACACTGCAGTTCAGTTTTTCCCTCTGGCCAATTTTGCATACCTTACTTCCTCACCATGTCAGTGGTTAGTCCCCCTTGTCATTTATTTTGTATATTGTGCTTTCTTTTCTCCTCAACCAAAGGAACTGGTGCTTTGTGATGTTTTTTAACTTTCAAAAAAAAAAAAAAGGAAAGAAGTGTTCAATTTACATATTTGGTACATTCTTTTCTACATTCTTATGCTCTGCTTTTAACTTTAGTATTTCCTTCTGTATGCTATCTTTTGGTTTGTTTTGTTTCCTTTGGATCCCTAGTTTTTTGAACTGATATTTGATTCATTTATTTTCATGTTTATTGATCAGTGTTTAGTCATATGAATTTTCTTCTAATCACTGCTTTAAATACATCACATAGATTTAATAGGTCATTTCCATTATCATTAGTTTTTAGAAATTTTTTTAAACCCATTTGCATTTCCCCTTTTCCCCAAGTGTTATTTAATAAAATTTTACTAGATGGGGGATCTTTTTTCTTTCTGGATTTTGTTAATAATCTCTAGTTTTATTGTATTTTAAAACAAAACTTTGTTTACAGTATTTCACTTTTGGGAACTTTCTGTTTATTAATATTTGTCAATATATAGTTAATTTTTTTAAATATTCCATGTAAACTTGAGAAGAAGGTATATTCTCTATTATGAGAATGTCTAGTTTGGTATGTATCCACAGATTATCTTTGTAATATTATTTAGGTCTTCTATATCCTGACTTTTGTCAAAATTATCTGTCCCATACTAAAACTGATGTGTTGATACCTCCTTTGTCTTTCTGTTACATCTCCTTGCATCTCTTGTAATTTTTATTTCATAAACATAGTTAATGTGTGAATTGGTATATACGAGTTTATTACCATTATATCTTCATTACAAATTATGTTTAGCATTTTAAAACATCCTTATTTGTCACATTTAATACTTTTAGAATTCAATTATGATATTTATATCAGCCATCTCTTCTCTCATTGTTTTTACTTGCCTGGTATACGTTTGTTCATCTCTATATTTAACCTTTCTGAAGTATTTCATTGTAGGTGTATTACATGTAAATTTTCAGTGCCACAAAGAAAAATCAATACTGGGACAAAGGATCTCTCAGCAAAGCAATATTTTTACTTCCTGCAGAAAGGGTACCCATATTAGCAATCTTGCCACAACAGTATCACGAACAAAGGAAAGAAGATATATTTATCCCTTACGCATTTGGGGTTGTCCTAACTGCTATGTCTGATCTCCATTGGCTGGAGCCAGACCTCACAATCTAAACTAAAACCCAATTGGCTAACAACTTAAAACTTTTCTAAACAGGTAAGAGCAATGCAGAACAAAAAGGAAGTCCAAATAAGGAAGAGGCATAGGCTGCAAGCTGGGATGTGCCTATGAGCACGTCCAGCACAGATATCTTGGTTAAAGTCCAAGGACATAGAATATACTACATGCCTGTGAGCATGTCTAACAGCTATATAGACTAGGGCTTAACAAAGAGTAATTAGCAAAAAGCAAGGAGGCTTTGAAGAAAGTGTTTAAAACAAACTATTATTTCTAACACCTATGATTTTTCTTAAACAAGAAAGGAAACTTTGAAATGATTCTACTTCCCACAGGTGTATCTCATGTTAGATAATAAGTCTTCAATTGTATAACAAATTAAAATCTTTTTAACAGTGCATTCATAATTATCAATATGACTAATCAAAGTAACTTACTCATAATATTTTAAATATTTTGTTATTTTTGCTATCTTCTTTTCTCTGCATGACAAGTATGTTTTGCTCTTTATTTTTAAAACCTTTATTCTTTTATATTTGGGGATTTTGTATTTTTGTTATAGTATTTGTCTTTGTATCTGTTTTTTTTTTTTTGTTGCCACCAGTTCTGTTTTCTAATTTAACTTTTTACTCTCTGATATATCAATATTTAATAATATACATCTCCCACCTACTTTCTAAAAGACAACAAATGGTTCTATTTTCCTTTTCCCTCTCTCTTTTCCTCTTACTGTTAAAGTCATCTTATTTCTATTTTTCATAATATGTAACATTTGTATGCTAGTTTTCTTCCTTGCCTTGCCTTTGTTTCGGCCTTGTATGTACAATCATATAGCTATGCAGATGACTGGCTGTTTTGCTGAAACTTTTATAGTCATCCCGTTTCATTGAAGCTCACCCTCTGTTAGATTCCTCAGGAAGGGTCATAGATACACAATTCCCTATATTGCTCTATGTCTAAAATGGCTTTCTGTATTCTTGGCACTTAGTTTGACTGGAAATAAAGATCCTTTCCACATTTCCTTTCACATGCATTTTTTTATTCTGCTCCATTTTTGTTTTGCCTGTCTTTTTATGTTGTTTTTGAAAATTCTAATTACAATTTAATTATTTTTCTCTCATGTTACTTAATGTTTTTTGCTGAAAGTCTTGAGATTAGACTTATGCTCTAACTTTATAACTTAGTTAACAAGAAGACATTTATAAAGCAGTGAATTTTAAAAGACAATAAATAACTAGATTCTAAAACTGGTCTAATCAAAAAAGTGCTCCTCATTTTGGGAGGCCAAGGTGGGCAGATCACGAGGTCAGAAGATTGAGAGCATCCTGGCTAACACAATGAAACCCCATCTCTACTAAAAATACAAAAAAATCAGCCAGGCATGGTGGCACACACGTGTTATCCCAGCTACTCAGTAGGCTTATGCAGGAGAATCACTTGAATCCCAGAGGCAGAAGTTATAGTGAGCTGAGCTCGCATCAGTGCACTCCAGCCTGGGCAACAGAGTGAGACTCCATCTCAAAAAAAAAAAGTTCTTGTTTTATCTTGGAAGTCTAATGGTTTTACCAGGATACATCTGGAAGTTCGTCAGTCATTCCTGCTTTGTTTTCCTAGGTATTCAGTGAGCTCCTTCATTATGTAAATTTGGGTCATTTTATTACTGGAAAGTATTCTGGATTCGATTTAAATATTAATTCTGTTCTATTGTTTGGTTTTCTACATCAATAACTTCAATTTTATTTACGTTATTTCTTATTTATCTTCCAGTCAAACACTTTCTCCTGGGCCTTTTTACATCTTCCTTTACCTTATTTTTATTTGCAGATTATTTTCTTGCCTTTCATCAATTCACTTTCTTATCTTCCATTTGAGTCTTCTTCACTCTGAGATGATTTTGTCTTTTTTTTTTTTTAATTTCTTTGCTAAGTTCAATCTTTTCATTTTTTTCTGCTTTTTTCTATCTATTCGCTTTTAGTTTTTGGATTTCTGATTCAGAGTGGTTCTTTATATTTGAGTTTTCTGTTTTAGCATATTTAACTCATTTTGAATCATTTCTTACATTTTTATTTTGCTTCATGGTTGTTTCTGGAGAGACGTTTCATCCAGCTGAAATGTGTTAATTCTTACTTTTTGGGTCTTTGCGGTAACTTATCCCATTTCACACCATTCATTTCGCATATTTGTGGTGGTTTACAGGATTTCTAGTTTAATGGCTTGGTGTCCTCCTGTCTGTGTAGCATAGTCCAGATTTTTTAAGGGATGAGATTTCTGTTGATGAGGGAGCATTATGGACCCTCTGATGTTCATGTTACCCTTTGCCTTGTAAGACTGTAACTTTTCCTTCCACTTCTTTTATTTTTTACCACCCAGTCACCAGAGTCTCTCTTAGCTTTTTTGTCTTTTTCTCTCAGAAGCTATACTTTTTGAAGACTGCCACCTCAAATCACATGTATTATAACTCTCTTCTCTGTAAGCAGCGCTGTGATGCAGTAATGCATTTTTTTTTTTTAGTATTTTCACAATTAGGATAACTCTATCATCCTGGTAGTGGTTTTAGAAAGATTTTAGATCTGCTGCTCACTCCCTTCTTCTCTCTTCTATGCAAGTTTATTTATTTTTTATTTTTATTAGACTGCCTTTGCCTACAACAAAGGCTTGTAGCAGAGCCTGAGTTCTGTGTGGACAAAGGCTTAGAGCAGAGCCTGAGTTCTGTGTGGTTGTGTAGGTTCTTCCCTTGTGTGGTCTCCTATATTGTGGTGAGGTGGACTTAGGCAGCTATCACTGTCCCCAAGTACCTAAAAGAAAACACGTTTTTTAAGAGATCTGTATAGTCTTAACTTATGCTCTAAATTTACAACTTAATTAAAAAGAAGACATTTATAAAGCAGTGACTGTTAACAGATGATAAATAACTAAATTCTAAAACTGGTCTAATAAAACCTTTACAGGAATGTAAACTTCACAGGAATATGAGAATGAGTTCTGAGAGACAATGTATGACATAGTGTTTAAGAAGGCAGGCTCAAGAGTCGGACAGCAGTGAGTTTGAATCATAGCCCTGCCACTCACCAGCTCTGTCTCAGGTAAGGATTTTTATGCTCATTTTACAGATCAGGAGGCTGAGGTCTAGAGAGTTAATCACATACCCACTCTCACTGAATACTAATAACTATGTGAAATAATGCATAAAACGGGCTTTCGTTAGAGTTTATGATGCATAGCAAATGTTCACTAAGTGTTAGCCATTATTATTAACAAAATAATGAAAGAAATTAGGAAAGGTTTCACAGAGTATCAGGGCTTAATGCATACATTAAAACCTAGGTAATAATGCAGAGAGGGATTCCTAGGAGAGTCACAGCATAAATAAAGACCTAGTAATGATCCGGGGGCCTGACACGTGCAAAAAGATGGTGACAGGGGAGTTGCAGGAAGATGAGACAATACTTTCCCCATCTGATGATTTATTTGGAAAAGCAGAGGTAGAGAAGATTAGATTGACTTGTACGCCTGATTGTGGATGGAATTGAATGAGTTTGAGGACTTAGGATTTACCTAATCCAGTGCTCCTGGAGAAACTGGTCCAGATAAAATTGACAATCTGCCCTAATACAAATGTGTTCTGAGTCTATATACATTTGGAATGATAATATTCTGTAACGCTAAAGTAACTTCCCTATGTTAAAAACACTCTGAGCTCCAGTAAGCTGGTTTGCATAGTGAATCTTCAAAGTATACATAATGTATTCAGCAATATTTCTCAAACTTGAGTACCATCTGTGACCCTTTTAATGTAAAAATAAAACACAGAGGTGCCAGTCTGACTAGGGCAGAAATAGAACTCAGATCAGGGCTGGGCGCAGTGACCCACACCTGTAATCCTAGCACTTTGGGAGGCTGAGGTGGGCAGATCACAAGGTCAGGAGTTGGAGACCAGCCTGGCCAACCTGGTGAAACCCTATCTCTACTAAAAATACAAAAATTAGCTGGACATGGTGGCTGGTATCTATAATCCCAGCTATTCAGGAGGCTGAGGCAGGAACATGGCTTAAACCTGGGAGGAGGAGATTGCAGTGAACCAAGATTGTGCCACTGCACTACAGCCTGGGCAACAGAGCAAGAGACTCTGTCTCAAAAATAATAATAAAAATTTAAAAGTAAGAACTCAGATCAACCTGAAGTCGCCCTACTAAGGGATGCTGTTGGAAAACTGACCATTGCCACTTCACCCAGAACAACTGAAAGACCTAGAGGACATTAACATCTCATTATAAAGGCAGAGCTCTTTACCTGATGCAATCCTCTTTCCACATGAGGGGCATTGTTGATCGCCCTCCATCTACATGAGCTCTGAGGATACAGACAGCCATCAGTTCATCTGCTTTCCCCAGTTATCTGTGCACATCTCTGAACCCTTTTCATTTAAGTCATGTTGCGTCCTAAGACTGTCATGGGCACCTTCCTGTCAATCACGTGACCCTCTGCTCTGGTTTCAATGTGGTTCCTGCAGGTTTATGTGCTGGAAACTTGGTTGCCATTGTGGCGGTGTGGAGAGGTGAGGCTTTGGGTCATGAGGGCCCACCCTTGTGAGTGGGTTAACTCTGTTATTACAGGAGTGCTGTTTCCAACACATGCTATGTCTTGGCCTCCTTGCCAGGAAGTAGGGAAGGCTCCTCTGTTCTTGGGACCCTGCGGTGGAATGAATGCCAACTTTTTTTTTTTAATTTTTAGTTTTTAAATGTGGGTACATGGTATGTGCACATGTTTATGGGATATATGAGATACTTGCTATGGGCATGCATCATGGAGCATGGGATATCCATTCCCTCAAGGATTTATCCTTTGTGTTACAAACAATTCAATTATACTCTTTTAGTTATTTTTAAATGTATAAGTAAATTATTTTGACTATAGTCACCGTGTGGTACTATCAAATACTAGTTTTATTCATTCTTTCCAACTTTTTTTTGTACTCATTTAACCATCCCCACCTCCCCAGCATTCCCCTCTGCCCTTCCCAGCTTCTGGTAACCATTATTTTTCTCTCTATCTCCATGAATTCAATTGTTCTGGTTTTTACATCCTACAAATAAGTGAGAACATGCAATGTTTCCCTGTGTCTGGCTTATTTCACTTAACATGATGACCTCCAGTTCCATCCATGTCATTCCAAATGACAGGCTGTCATTCTTTTTATGGCTTAGTACTCCACTGTGTACATGTACCACATTTTCTGTATCCATTCATCTGTTGATGGACACTCTTCCCAATGTTGGCTATTGTGAACAGCACTGCAATAAACATAGGAGTGTAGACACTTTTCAATACACCATTTTCCCTTCTTTCCCCTGCTATTTTCCCAGTATACACCCAGCAGTGGGATTGCTGGATCCTCTGGTAGCTCTATTTTTAGTTCTGGAGGACCCTCCAAACTGTTCTCCACAGTGATCATACTAACTTACATTCTCACCAACTGCGTACAAGAGTTCCCCTTTCTCCGCATCCTCTCCAGGACTTGTTATTACTTGTCTTTTGGATAAAAGCAAATGCTGACTCTTGTAAAGCCAGATGGACTCCATTCTCTCATTCCTGTCTCCTGTGATGCTTGCACCCATCCCATGTCCATACTTGCCCTACCATGCCTCCAATACACCTTGGATTCTGCATTACTAGGAGTGTGGTTTCTTTGGGGGATGAATCTATCATAAAACACTCATATTGCCTCAATGAAAGACTAAAATACTGAACATGCAAGTTTATGTAATCTTTTAGTGGTGACTTTAGAAATAGTCCCATATCAAGGCTTGAAAGAGCCCATCTCTTTTGGAGTCTGCAATTTTCCAAGGCACAACTCTTCTGTGTCTGGTCTCTACTAAGGGGCAGGCCCATCTGGAGGGCTCCAGCATGTTTTTGCCTTGTCTCAGAGCCTGCAGAAATGACTCATTTGTCTTCCCAAAAGCCTATGATGCATCAGCCATGCCTTGAAGCTGCTGTGATGGCCCTTGTTTATCCTGGATGGACAGCAGAGTTTGAGTTGAAGCTATTGGATTCACCTTCACTCTCTAGGAATAGTTTCCACTCTCACAAATTCAGAGTCTAGCGTAAGGGTCTTAAACAGCACGATAAGCCTCTTGTGAAATCTGTAGATAATCTAATCTTATCAGCCAAGGCTAGCAAGGCTGCACCTGACCTCTTTCTCCCTCTCTCTTCTCCTTTGCTGATCACCAGGTGTTTGTCCAGGAGCTGGCCAGCATATGAAAATATCCTTTAACTCGGTGCTGGAAACCAAAAGGTATCTGAGACAGGTCTCAATCAATGTGGTTTATTTTGACAAGGTTAAAGACATGCCTGAGACGGAGCTCATTGCCTTTCTTTAAAGATGATTTTGAGAACTTCAGTAACCAATGGGGCAAAGCAGGCTGGAGAGGAAAGAGGGAGGATATGGTTACATTACTGAATCCATACAATGCAAAAAAAAAAAAAAGGAGCAAGTAGAGGAACCATATGCATTCATCTTCTCACACTCAGTACCTCAGCACTTTACACAAGATAAAGGGAACATATAGTAGCTACTTGTAGAGATATTTAACTTTTTATTTGTAGCTCTTTGCTTCAGAACAAAAAGGAAAGGCAGTTTTTTGCATGACTCAGCTTTCAGCTTAATTTTTTTCTTTTGGCAGAGTGAATTGGAAATTCCAAGTCTTTATTTTCTTTTCACAGTGCCATCAGAGGCTACTGGCATTTCCTAATTCAATAGGAATTTTGAGAAAACAACTCTTCTCTCTCCATGTGTTTTCCAAGAGTATTATTGGTATTGTTTTGAAAAAGAGTTGGCCTAGATTCAAAGGGCTGTACTCTATCCATGTTATAGGCACTTCATAAGTATGTTTGTTGATTCTAGACTTGGTCGCCTCCTATGGTAGCTGTGATTCTCAGCCCCAAAATTTAAGAGAGCAGAACAACAGCAACAACAGTATTTCTTGTGTCCACCAGCTTCATTACTTACTGAGGTCCCCATTCCACCAGAAGACTGATCTGATTAGGACTTCCCCATCTCCAAAGTGCCCAGGCATTTGTGGAGGAGAATCCGTCCTCAGCCACCAGCCCACACAGCTGGCTCCTGAGGTGTCCCCAGGGCCCTTGGTCCTGCCTCCCTGCTGTACATGGGCCACTGACATCTTCAGGAACAGTCAGTCCCATCCTCCTGGAGGCTCCATGCAGCCCCCTCTGGGCTCTGGCTGCCTCTGTAGCAGAAATTCTGAGTATCAGGAGCCAAAAGGCAGTTTTGGTCTCAGTACTGGTCCCTCTCCTGCTTCTGCAAGATTTTTCTAATTTGCCCCAAACTGTTTTAAGCTCTGGGCAGGGAGGATGGGTTGTATACACCACTTTACCTTAAACTCTCTCACACACTTACTTTCTTGACATGAAATATTAAGCCTGCTCCCTGCTCATATGGGTGAATAGATAAGGGGAAATTGTGGGATGCAAAGGGAATGAGTCATAAATTAATATTGCAGAACATCATTTTGCTGTATGTATAAAATAAACTGATGAAAGAGGAGAGAAAACAAAATTATTCCCACCCAGGGACAACCATCACCACTGCAGTGCAGCATCCTTTCACAGTGAGATTGGGGGAAAAAATTATCAGTAAAGCTTGCCTTTGAAATTCAATAGAACTGTCCCAGATCGACCCCTGACAATTACCCATCAACAGGTATGAGGCGGTTTTACTGCAAAGGTAAGGAAAGATGACAAAGAGTATCCCTTACTGCTGGGAAGGAAGAAAGTGGTCCTGTAGTGGTGGTGCCTGATGAACCTTAGGAGTTGGTGGATCTGACAAGGCCCAGGTCCTATCGGGAAGCTCCAGTCACACGGCATTTGATGACTCCTGGTCACAGCATGCCATGCCTACTAGGAGCTGGAGAGTGAGACAGAGAAGACAGCAAAGGCAAGGACAATGCATTCATGAGTAGTTTATTGCTGTGAGAAGGTGAGGACCCAACGCCCCTCTGAACTTTCCTATTGGGGGGCAAGGCTGCACATTTGTCCATCATCTCCCCTCCTCACAGGTTGAGACTTGTTCAGAGCATTAATTCTCCAACACTTCTAGCCCACCCTGCTCACATGCAGTGGAGGCAGAGGCACACAGAGTCTTTGCCATGCAGGACCCTTCCCTGGGCCTCTGAGGCAGATCAGGGGATCTGAGTAGGACACCAAGTGGCAGTCAGGGCACAGGCATGTGACAAGAAAAACTGGGAAGAAGACAGAGAAAGAGGAAAAGAATCACAAGAAAGGGCAAAGCTGAGGCTGTCTCTATCCCAAATAAAAGAGTCAAATTCAAGGGTCCCCTAAAGGTTTCTCTCCTTCAACACACAGTCAGTCCACAATCTCAATACTTCCACAACTGCATCTTCAATACAAAGAAAACGACAAAGGCATAAGCCCCAGTTGAGCTCCATATCAACACAGCATCTGAGACAGGTCTTGATGAACGTAGAATTCTGACTCAAACAGCCTCCGCTGCACATTAGGTAAGAGTAAAAGCCTGGGACCACTCTGCCTGCATCCAAAGTCCTGCTCTGACTTTGGGCGAGGTTTGGTACCTCTGATTGCTTCAGGTTCCTCTTCTGTAGACCAGGGACACTAACACAGGTCTTATGATGGTTAATTTTAAGCATCAGTCTGACTGGATGAAAGAGTGGCCAGGTAGCTGGTGAGATGTTATTTCCGACGTGCCTGTGAAGGTGTTTGCAGAAGAGATTAGCATTTGAATCAGTAGACTGTTTAAGGGAGATCTCCCCTCACTGACATGAGTGGGCACCAACCCATCCCTCAAAGGCCCAAATAGAACCAAAAGGCAGCAGAACTGTGAATTTGCTCTCTCTTCTGGACCTAGGATAACCATCTTCTCCTGCCCTCAGACACCGGCACTCCTGCTCTCAAGTCTTCAGACTCAAACTGAGCTACACCACTGGCTTTTCTGGTTCTCCAGGTATTTTTGTTTGTTTGTTTGGTTGGTTGGTTGGTTTGAGACAGGATCTGTCCCTGTTGCACAGGCTGGAGTGGAGTGGCACAATCTCAGCTCACTGCAACCTCAGCCTCCTAGGCTCAAGTGAAGCTCCCACCTCAGCAGGATGCCCTCTCTCAAGTTGCTGGGACTACAGGTGTGTGCCACTGTGCCCAGCTAATTTTTACATTTTTAGTAGAGATGGTGTTTTGCCATGTGGCCCAGGCTGGTCACAAACTCCTGGACTCAAGCAATCTGCTGGCCTTAGCCTCCCAAAGTGCTGGGATTACAGGCATGAGCCACCATACCTGGCAGGGTTATCCAGTTTGCAGAAAGCAGATTGTGGGACTTCTTAGCCTCCACAATCACGACCCAATTCCTATCATGTATATGTGTGTGTGTGTGTATGTGTGTGTGTGTGTGTGTGTGTGTGTGTGTGTGTGTGTGTGATGTTTCTCTGGAGAACTACGGGAGTTCAGTCAGGGTGGTGGCAAAAATATTAAGGGAAAAATATTAGAGAAAGTTATATAGTCACAAACGTTCTTGGAAGGCTGAAAAGTTTGTATAGTTTTAGAAGTTTCAGCTGAAGACAGCCTTATCCCCTTTACCTTTAGTTGATAAGAAAAGCACATAGCTAGGAAATGTGGAGCAGTTTATCTGAATAACTTGTTTACTCATGTGGTCCTATAAACTAACCTTTAATCATTCCAGTGGGGGAGGCTCTCTCAGTGGGGGAGGTCGACCAGGGATATTACCCACTAATGGTGTTTGCTTTAGGCCTCAGAAACTGTCCTTTAATCTCTTCACTCTAATGGTGTTAACTCAAAGCTTTTGTCATTTAATGTGTGCTGAATAAAGGCCAGAGAGGCCAGGATGTAGGGGGCCAGTGGCTGCTATCTCTTTAGAGCACTCTCCTCAAGTATCTGGTAGTGGCCTGGACACCCCAGCCCGCTCATTCACTGTATTCTGTGTGTAAGTGAATTTATTCATCCATCATTGAGTCAGGGTCTGCAGGACAGACCCCTACAGGTGGTGACCCCAACAGAGAACCTTGACTAATACGGGTCCATAATCCCATATTCACAATTCCAAAACACAAGAAGTTCTGAGAAATTTGTTTTCATAACTTTTTGGCAGCACTTTGATCTGAACTAAAATGAGGTGATTTACAGTCTAGGTTTTCCTCACTAATCATAAATATTCATATATTGCTCTGAGAAGATGGTAACATGTTTAGTAATGGGGTGCTGCCATAAAAAGATAGTGAGGAAAAGACTTTTACTCAAACCACATCTGGTCTGAAGGGCTTTAGATGGGGAGTGTGTGGAACCTGTCCACCTGCGTTGTGATTGCAGAAATCCCCCATTAGTGTTGATTCCAGATGCAAACCATGGTATGTTACATACACCAGAAGGGCTTACCATGGATCAGGCACTGTTTCAAGCCATTTACATGTAATAACTTACTTATGTATTGCTTACAACCCCCTAATATTTATATCTTAAATAATCATCAATATTGAAACTTTCCCATTACAATCACAAGGGACTTCCAACACTGTGGGCAGGAAAATCTTCATGAGTCACAGGTTTTGTAAAAATTTAAAACTGGACTTGTGAAGCCAGCATCCTTGTGATGAACGGGGAGTAGAATATTAGCACCACACCGAGAGTGAGTCCAGACTGGAGAGACCCCCGTTCACTATGGATGCAGCTGCTCATGATGTTTCATCAGCAGTGCAGAAAGCTGGCTCCACAGGTAACCATGCATGAGAGCTGTCGAGGGCTGACTTCCATCCAGATGAGAAACCATTAGGCACAGAGTGAGAAGAGTTGGGTGCTTGGAGAGGAAGACAGATGGCCAAGCAAGAGGGAGGCTGCAGTTTGGAAAGTTTGCCTGGCTTTTTTAGTTGTTGGTTTTGTTGTTGTTGTTTTTTTTCTCAGACAGAGTGTCACTCTGTCACCAGGCTGGAGTGCAGTGGTGCGATCTTGGCTCACTGCAACCTCTGCCTCCTGGATTCAAATGATTCTCCTGCCTCAGCCTCTCGGGTAGCTAGGATTACACACACCCGCCATGATACATGGCTAATTTTTGTATTTTTAGTAGAGACGGGGTTTTGCCATGTTAGTCAGACTAGTCCCAAAGTACTGATCTGCCCATCTCAGCCTCCCAAAGTGCTGGGATTACAGGCATAAGCCACCATGCTGTGCTGGCTTTTTTATTTAAAATGACACTCCTTAGTCACTGGTGAAGTGCAGTGCTAATAATTCCCTGTCAGCACTCAGTCAGGAGGCTGGACAGGGAATGCACCAAAGCAAGATTTAAGACCCTGCAAAGGGGTGGCATCTAGCTTCTGAAGGCCTCACACTGTCAGCAGCTTGCCAAGTCTTCCCCATAATATGTTCATTATTGATATTCTTACTGCTAAATGATTGAACTGAAATATGGATACTGAGGGAAAGCAAATCCACACTGACTCAGCTTGCAGGTTGAATGTTCCCCCAATTGAGATGACCTGCCCAAACACTGGAATCATAATATGATGGAAAGAAAAAGGGCGATGTAGCCATACGCAGAGAAGCAGGGCAGGAAAGCACAGGGTTTGCCAACAACATGGCAAGGTGCCAGCTAGGATGTTTCTTATTTTGTTTTTAATGGCTAAATCACTCACATCATGTTTTCTGTAGTGGAAGAAATATGGAGGGACCTGACATGACACAGATCATCTTACAGTTGTCAAAGCTGGAGTCGGTATTTTTTTTCTGGACATTCTGAGTACGTATGAAGTGAGTTGTTACTAAATGAGTAATGGAGTAGATGGTAATGGTAAAAAATAGTAACAGTAACAATAATATACCTTATTTGCATACTGTTTAAAATGTACAAGGAACTTTAATGCACAATTAATCCTAATAAAGGCAGGAAATAATTAGGACATTATCCAATTTTACAGAGGTAAACCTTATGAAGAGCAAATAATTATTCCCAGTTGGAAGTGGCAAAGCATGAAATAGGAGTCACGGTCTTCTGGCCCTTAGAAGATGCTCAAGAATAAATGTTTGAGTTGAATTTCAGGTGAAAAGTTAGCATACCCTATAAGAAGTGTAGTTTATACCTGGTTGAATACAGAGGAAAGAACAATAAAGAAAGCACAGAAATAGGGCTACAAATTAGAACACTTTTCATACAGTTGTGCTGTTCTGACCTGGAGAATTCACTAAAGTAATTTAATAATAAAAAGATCTAAATGGACTTCATGAGAAAAAATATAGGTCAAAGGGAAATATTTAGATATTCAGCTATCTTACCCCTAAATTTATGCTTCACTCATTGAATTCAACCCAGTCTTCACAGCAGGCTTAAACAAAATGTTTGCATCAGCTGCCTGCTGGATCCATATGAAACATACAATAGTAAATTAGCTTTACTGATACTTGTATTCATGTAACTGAGTTTTGGTCAATTCAGGGTAAGCCCTCTGAAAGCCTCTACACATGTGTCTGATGCTACTGCAGCATACATCAGTTTTTAAACTTCTCTTTCAGAAGAGCCATCAATCCACTTCAGCATCTTTTACCTTTAGCATCTTTCCAGGTGCCACATCCTCAAGCCTGGAGGGAAAATTTAATATTTAGAAGTAGCCAAAGTCATTATAAGTCCAGTTTTAAGGTAAACTATTACCATTTTTGGTCAAAAGCTAACCTAATAAAGCTAATTTAGCTTAAATTGCTTCTTAAGAGAATTCCTAGAGTTTTTAAAAGGTAACGCCGTTTTTTGCCATATGTTAAGAAACATAGTGCCCTCCCCGGCCAAGAGAACACTTTTAAAACTACCATTTATTTTAGTGCATAGATCTGATAGGCAGCTAGAAGGCCTGTTACTTTATGTCTTCTCACTAGTGTTAGCAGAATGTCTTCAACCAAGCATAAGCTCCTCATTCTACAGTTCTCATGTTCAGGGCAGCTTCCATCCAAAGGCTCTTGGGGATTCCGGCAAGATGACGAAGTAGGAAGCACCAGGAATTCATCTCCTCACTTAGACAACAACTGTCTCGTGTAACTCTTAGAGGTCGAGAATCACTTTGAGGCTCCCCTTGGAGGCTTCAGGGGAAGGGTGGGATGGTAAACTGCCCATATTTTGGTCAATTTCAGCTCTCAGTATACTAGCAGTTACCCATCCTTTGCCCCCTACCCCATGGCAGGCAGTTGGGCATGTGTTCTTGGAGGAGCTTGCACAGTGTGTGGGTGGGCAAGAAGCACCCTGTCCTCCAAATATCAGAGATCTGTGCTCTGATCACTAATTACTATTTCTGATCACAGAGGTGCAGTCAGAGGGTCTGGCAGCCATTGTTGTTTTATCTCTCCACGCTGGTGTTGCTAGCCCCTCTCCCTCTGACCGAAGTGACTTCCAGGGAATTTAAACAGCCAGTGCCCTTTTTCCCTTGATTAATGTTTTTCTTGTTCCCTGTAAGAGCCAACCATTAAAGACCAGGACATTCAAAAGCATCCACATATACAGGAAAAAGGAGAAACTGTCAGCACATGCCCAGAGGAAGACGTAGGCTCAGAAAAGACATAAAAAAACTTTAAGTTTATACTTTAGGCTGAGCCTTGGCACAGAGACAGACTACAATAGTCAAAAAATGAAAACAACAAACAAAAACAATAATATTATGCAGCCATCAAAAACGATGAGTTTGCGTCCTTTGTAGGGACATGGATGAACGTGCATCTATTGAGATAATCATGTGGTTTTTGTCTTTGGTTCTGTTGATGTGGTGGATTACATTTATAGACCTGAGTATGTTGAACCAGCCTTGCAGGGATGAAGCCTATTTGATCGTGATGGATAAGCTTTTTGATGTGCTTTTGCAATCGGTTTGCCAGTATTTTGTTGAAGATTTTTGCCGCTTCTGTTCAACGTAGTACTGAAAGTGCTAGCAACAGAAAGAAAAGTAATTGAAATTGGAAAGAAGTTAAATTGTCCCTGTTTGCAGATGATCTTATATAAGAAACCCTAAACTCTCCATCAGAAAACTGTTAGAGCTAATAAATTCAGTAAAGCTGCAGGATACAAAAATCAGTAACATTTCTATACAGTAACAGCAAACCAGCTAAAACAGAAAACAGTTCATTTGCAATAGCTACCAAAACAAACAAACAAACAAAAAAACAAAGCTTAGGAAGAGGTAAGAACCCATACATAGAGGTATTATAGTGACATCTCCAAAAGTCGCAGCAGTTTTGCCACAAAAGACTCATTTTAAAAACCTTTTTGGAGGAATTATTTGAATTAGACAAATAGAACCAGCAGATGCTGCCCTGGACTACTTTACTACCTTGCTACCACGTCTCACTCCTTCACCTCACTTCAGGAACTTAGTGTAGCTCAGAATCTTTTTACTATTTATATACATTTGAATAAATTTTGGGCTAAATATGAAATTTGTTTCAAAGTTTTTTTCCAGCAATCCTGAGCAAAAAGAACAAAACAGGGACATCACATAACCTGACTTCTAAATATATTACAAATCTATATAACCAAAACAGCGTGGTATTAGTATAAAAATAAATGCATAGACCAATGGAACAGAACAGAGGATCCAGCAGTAAAGCCAAGTATTTGCAGCCAGCTGATCTTCAATAAAGCCAACAAGACCTTACCCTGGGGGGGAAAAACACCATCTTCAATAAATAGTGGTAGGAAAATTTGATAGCCACATGCAGAAGAATGATATTGGATCCCTTCTCACCATATAGAAAATAAATTCAAAATGCATTAAAGACTTAAACATAAGACAAAGAGCTATAAAAATACTAGAAGCAAATCTAGGGAAAACTCTCTTGGGCACTGTTCTAGGCAGAGAATGTATGACTTAAGACCTCAAAAGCACAAGCAACAAAACCAAAAACAAAAAGCTTCTTTATAGCAAAACAAATAACAAAGTGAACAGACAACCTATTAAATAGGAGAAAGTATTTGCAAACTATTCATTTGACAGGGACTAATATCCAGAATACACAAGGAACTAAAGCGACTCAACAGTTAAACAAACAACAACAACAACATTAAAAAGTGGGCAAAGGACATAATAAACATCTCTCAAAAGAAGACATACAAATGGCTAAGAGGTAAAAGAAAAATGCTGAACATCACTAATCATCAGGTAAATGCAAATCAAAACCACAATGAAAAAAATATCTTACCCTAGTCAGAGGGCTGTCATTAAAAAGACACACACACACACACACACACACGCACACACACACATGCTGGCAAGAATGCAGAGAAAGGGGAACTCTTATTCACTATAGGTGGGAATGTATACTAGTACAAATGCTATGGAAAACTAGATTTCTCAAAAAACTCGAAATAGAATTACCATTTAATCTAGCAATTCCACTACAAAGTATCTACTTAAAGAAAAATAAAGCAGTATATCAGAGGAATACTTGCACTCACATATTATTGTAGCAGTATTCACAATAACAAAGCATGGAATCCATATAAGTGTCCATCAGAAGATGAATAGATAAAAATATGGTACATATACATAACGGAATACTGTTTGGCCATAAAAAAGAAGAATAAAATGTCATCTGCAGAAACATAGATGGAACTGGAAGTCATTATCTTAAGTGAAATAAGCCAGGCATAAAAAGATAAATACAGGTTCTCACTTACTTGTGGGAGATAAAAAGTTTGATCACATGGAGGTAGAGAGTGGAAAGATAGATAAACTGGGAAGAGAGAGGGGTAGGGAGGAAGAGGAGAAGGGGGTCAAAGGGTATGAACATAAGAGAACGAATAAATTTGATGTTCCAAAGCAGAGTAGGGTGACTGTACTTAACAAAAATGTATTTCACTTGGGTGATGGACACCCTAAATACCCTGAGTTGATCACTATGCATTTTATACCTGTAGCACATTTCACATGTATCCCATAAATTTGTATGAATTTTCAAAAAGGAAAAAAAAATTGTTTTCTTTCAATAGTTGAAAATAGTATCCCATTGTCTTTCCATATACTGTTGTTATTGGGAGAGGATATGGTTGGGGATGAGACCAAGACATGATTCTTCATCTTTTTTGAGGGAAGATATAAATAACCAATTTAACAACAACTCAAGAAAGGAGAAAAAAAATGACACAGATTGACGTAAAAAAGCAGAGCAGTACAAACAAATCAATTTGTAATTAATCAGTAAATGTAAATGAACTAAATTGACAGCTAGAAAGAAACCATGTTTGATTAAGTAAAGCAAAACAATATAAAAAAGCAAAAATGTGTAGGGTATTTAATACTCCAAATATGACTATATCATTCCCTGCCTAAAATCTTTCAGTAACCTTCATCTTCAATAGAGTAAGTTGTATGTAATGCTGTGGACCCCAATTACAAGTCTACCGCCTTTCCAGCCTCATTTCCTTTGTACTTGCTTTCATTTGTCCTAATAACACCAAGCTGCTCCGAGTTCACGTCATTCACCGTATGTTTCAGGGCTCTGTGCCTTTGTTTATACTGTTTTCTCTTGACACACTTAATTCCTGCTTACAAGTATTAACTCATTCTACAAACTTACTTCAGTTAGTTATTACTGCTCCTGGGAACTGTCCTCTGACCTACAAGAATATACCAACGGGCCGGGCACGGTGGCTCACGCCTGGGATCCCAGCACTTTGGGAGGCCGAGGTGGGCGGATCACGAGGTCTGGAGTTCAAAACCAGCCTGACCAACATGGCGAAACCCCATCTCTACTAAAAATACAAAAATTAGTTGCGCATGGTGGCGTGTGCCTGTAATCCCAGCTACTTAGGAGGCTAAAGGAGGAGAATCTCTTGAACCCGGGAGGCGGAAGTTGCAGTGAGCCGAGATGGCACCACTGCACTCCAGCTTGGGTGACAGCGAGACCATCTAAAAAAAAAAAGAACATACCAAATGCCCTTTTATATTTCCCAAAGCACCTTATGCATTTTCTTATTCTTATCTTGAAAGATTAGGAGTGACAAACAGCAGTATTAGACCCTAAAGTCTTCAGATTGGAAGCACTGGGTTGAAAATATTAAAAGTATATTTATATACTGATAAAAATAAAAGGGAATTGAAAATATAAATTAAGAATGAGATGTCAGGCCGGGCACAGTGGCTCATGCCTGTAATCCCAGCACTTTGGGATGCGCAGGCAGGCGGATCATGAGGTCAGGAGATCGAGACCATCCTGGCTAACGCGGTGAAACCCAGTCTCTACTAAAAATACAATAAATTGGCTGGGCTTGGTGGCGCGTGCTGTAGTCCCAGCGACTCGAGAGGCTGAGAAAGGAGAATTCCTTGAGCCTGGGAGGCAGAAGTTGCAGTGAACGAAGATCAGCCATTGCACTCCAGCCTGGGAAACAGAGCGAGACTCAGTCTCAAAATAAATAAATAAATAAATAAAAAGATATTAGAGTAAACGCAAAGGCAGCCTTTAAAAAACCAAATAAACTTTTAGTTATGAGATAGTGAATCACTGAAATTAAAAAGTCAGTGGATGAGACGATAGAATAATGGTTTCCCAAAGACGTCTATGTCCTAACTCCTAGAACCTGCAAATATGTGATAGAAAAAGTAGAAGATGGAATTAGTTTTGCTAATCAGATGGCCTTAAAATAGGGAGATTATCCTGGATTTTCTAGGTGGGGCCAAAGTAATCACAGAGTGCTTGAAGGTGGAAGAGGGAAAGCTATGAAAAGAACTCACCTATGGCTGCTAGCCTTTAAGATGGAGTTCATGGCCATGACCCAAGGAATGTGAACAATTTCTAAAAGCTGGAAAGGACATGGAAACAGATTCTGAAATTTCAACTACAGAACTGTAAGATCATAAGTGAGTATTGTTTTAAGCCATTAAATTTGTGTTGTAGTAGGAATAAGAAATTGCTAGGTGGCTCACACCTGTAATCCCAGGCCAGGAGGATCTCTTGAGCCTAAGGGTTCAAGACCAGCCTGAGCAACATGGCAAAACCCCCTCTCTACAAAAAATACAAAAATTTGCCATATGCAGTTCCCGTAGTTCCACATACTTGGGAGGTTGAGGTGGGAGGATCACTTGAGCCTAGAAGGCAGGGTTTGCAGTGAGCTGAGGTCATTGCACTACTACACTCCAGCCTGGGGGACGGGGCAAGTCCCTGTCTCAAAAAAAAAAAAAAACAATGGCCAGGCACGGTGACACACCTATAATCTCAGCACTTTGGGAGGTGGAGGTGGGCAGACCACTTGAGGTCAGGAGTTTCAGACCAGCCTGGCCAACAAGGTGAGACCTTGTTGCTACCAAAAATGTAAAAGGCAGGGTGTGGTGGTGTGCACCTGTAATCCCAGCTACTCGAGAGGCGAAGGCAGGAGAATGGCTGGAACCTGGGAGGCGGAGGCTGCAGTGAGCCGAGATCACGCCACTGCACTCCAGCCTGGGTGACGGAGAAAGACTCTGTCTCTAAAAAATAAAAATTATATGATGTGTTAATCAGATTAAACACGATGAAAAGAAAATTTGTGGGATGGAATATAGATCTAAGGTATATAGTACTTGGATGGAGCTGGAGGTCATTATTCTAAGTGAAGTAACATAGGAATAGAAAACCAAACACCTTATATTTTCACTTATAAAGTGGGAGTTAAGCTTTGGGGATGAAAAACACACAGTGATATAATGGACTTTGGTGATCAAGGATGTGGGGGGAGGTTACCAGGGGGATAAGGGATAAAAGACTACATACTGGGTGCCGCATACCCTGCTTGGGTGAGGAAGCAATAAAATCTCAAATCCCACTAAAGAACTCTAAAGAACTCAACCATGCAACCAAAAACCACATGTACCCCCAAAACTATTGAAATATAATAATGATAAATATATAGTACAGAAGAACAAAGAGACAGAAAATATAAAAAAATAGAATAGGGAGAATGGGTCAGATATAGTACTTAATTAGCTGAGAAATCAATAGCTGACGATTTTCTAAAATTAATGATGACAAGATATGAAAACTTAAGTTTCAGGAAGCAGTGATTTCCAAACAGGGTAAATAAAAAGAAATCCCCACCTAAACATATCATTGTAAAATTTCAGAGCACCAAACACCAAGAGAAAAATCTTTAGACATACAGAAACCCAAGTAAATAAACCACATGACCCAAAAGGAATAACATTTATACTGAGAGCTGATTTCTCAACAGCAAATGGAAGGCTAAAAATAAAATACCTTCTGCTTAAATCTTTAATCCATCTGGAGTTAATTTTAGTGTAAGGTGTCAGGAAGGGGTCCAGTTCCAGCTTTCTGCATAGGGCCAGCTAGTTTTCCGAACACCATTTATTAAACAGGGAATCCTTGACCCATTGCTTGTTTTTGTCAGGTTTGTCAAAGATCAGATGGTTGTAGATGTGTGGCGTTACTCCCAAGGCCTCTGTTCTGTTCCATTTCCGTTGGGGGGTGGGGAGGTTGGGGAAGGATAACACTGGGAGAAGTGCCTGATGTGGGTGATGGGGGGATGGAGGCAGCAAAGCACCACGGCATGTGTGCACCTATGCAACCATCCTTCCAGATCTGCACGTGTACCCCAGAACTTAAAGTACAATTACAAAGAAAGAAAGAAAGAAATGACTGAGGTCAGGCATAACTGGCAGGGTGCACACCTGTATTAGGGTTGTAACAAAAGATACATTATCATCAATCAATTTCCTGTATCTAGATGGGAGGATGGTAGAATCTCATTAAACTGAGTATAACAGTAAAAAAAGAAAAACAAAATGTCTTCACATTGCTGAGATAAAACAACCTACAATTCTTTGCTTGGTTAAAATCTCATTTAAGAATAAAAACCAAAGAGGCATTTTCAGGCAAATGAATACAAAACCTCCGCCTCCCGGGTTCAAGCAATTCTCCTGCCTTAGCCTCCCGAGTAGCTGCGACTACGTCGACAATGTGTGACTTTGAGGGGCTCCCGACTCCAATGGAGGAAGTAACTGCAGATGTGCTGCGAACAGCAGGGGGGCTGGAATTAGAAGTGGAGCCTGAAGATGTGACTGGATTGCTGCAATCTCATGATAGAATCTGAATGGATGAGTTGCTGCCTCTTATGGATGCACAAAGTAAGTGGTTTTTTAGGACAAAGTCTCCTCCTGGTGAAGATCCTGTGAACGTTGTTGAAATGAACAAAGGATTTAGAATGTTACATAAATTTAGTTGATAAAGCAACAGCAGTCTGAGAGAACTGACTGCAATTCTGAAAGAAGTTCTAATGTGGGCAAAATGTTATCCAACAGCATTACATGCTACAGAAAACTCTTTTGTGAAACAGGAGTCAATCAATGCAGCAAACGTTATTGTTCTATTAAGACATTACCACAGCCACTTTAACTTTCAGCAAGTGGCCAGCAGCCATTAACATCAAGGCGAGACCCTTCACCAGCACACAGATTGCAACTCGTTGAAGGCTCATTTGAGCACTGGCATTTTTTACCCATAAAATATTTTTAAATTATTTGCTTTGTTTTTTCTGGCATAATGCTATTGCATGCCTAATACACTGCAGTGTAGACATAACTTTTATATGCACCGGGAAACCAAAACACAAATGTGATTTGCTCTATTGTTTTATTCACTTTATTGAGGTGATCTGGAACTGAATCACAACATCTTTAAAGTATGCTTGTATTTGGCAGAAGGAAAGAAAGCTATTTGCAAATACTCATGATTTAAAGATTATGTTACCCATATAAAGATTTAATAAAAATAGTTGAGAAAAGCTCTATGATCTGAATGTTTACTTAGGCCCACAATTTCTTAGTTAAAATCCTAACCCCCTAGGTGATAGCATTAGGAAGTGGGGCTTTCTTGGAGGGGATTAGGTCACGAGGACAAAACTCTCATGAATATGATTTGTGCCCTTTTAAAGGGGCCTGAGAGAAGCCATCTGTCTTTTCCACAATGTGAGGTCACAGCAACAGGAAGGGCCCTCACTGGGTACCAAATCTGCTAGCACCTTGGTCTTGAACTTCCAATCCTCTAGAACTGTAAGAAATAAGTGTTTGTTGTTTATTAAGCACCCCATTTATGATATTTTGTTATAACAGGTCGAATAGACAAAAACAGAAAAGTTCTAAGCCAAAGGAGAAAATGACTCAAACAGACCTCATAATAAAGTATATGTTGAATAGGGAAAACACTTTAGGATGTTGGTCTAGGCAAAGATTTTATGGTCAAAACCTAAAAAGCACAGGCAGCAAAAATAAAAACAGACAAATGGGACTATGGGTCTGAAAAGCAGAACAAAATTCTGTACAGTAAAGGAAATAACAGAGTGAGGAGACAACCTGTTGAATGGGAGAACATATTCGAAAACTATTTATCCAACAAGGGACTAATATCCAGAATATGCAAGGAACTGAAACTCAACAGAACAAAACAAACAATCCCATTAAAAACTGGGGCAAAGGACATGAATAGACATTCCTCAAAAGAAGACATACGAATGGCCAACAGGTTTATGAAAAAAATGCTCAGCCTCACTAATCAGGAAAATGCAAAGTAAAATCACAGTATTATCTTGCCCCAGTTAGAATGGCTATATTAAAGAGCAGAAAATAACAGATGTTAGTGAGAATGCGGAGAAAAAGGGACTCTACACGCTGTTTGTAGAAATGTAAATTAGTACAGCTGCTATGGAAAACAGTATGAAAGTTTGCCAGAAAACTGAAACTAGAACTACCATATGATTCAGCAATCCTTTTGCTAGGTATTTATCCAATGGAAAAAAAATTAGTACGTAAAAGGGGCAACTACATTTGCACATTTATGGAAGCACCATTCATAGTAATATAGCAAAGATATAGAACCAACCTGTCTACCAGCAGACAAATAAAGAAAATATGGTGTATAACACAATGGAAAACTATTTGCCCAGAAAAAAGAAGATTATGTAATTTGCCAGAACTTGGATGGAACTGAAGGTCATTATGGTAAGTGAAAAAATAAGCCAGGTGCAGAAAGACAAGTATTGCGCATTCTCATTCATACGCAGGAGCTAAAAACGTGGATCTCATGGAGGTAGAGAACAGAATGATAGGTACTTGGGGCTGGGAAGGGTGTGGGGAGGGGAAGAGTGGGGGTTAAGAGCTGTGGTTAATGGATACAAACATTCAGTTAGATAGAGGATATAAATTCTAATGTTTGATAGCCTAGTATGGGGACTAGAATTATGAAGAATGTACTATATATTTCAAAGGAGCTAGAAGACAGAACCTGAACCCAATACATAGATATAATATTCAAGGTGATGGATGCCCTCAATACTCTGACTTGATCATTGCACATTCTATGCATTTAACAAAATATCATATATACACCATATGTAAAATATTATATAGCAATTAAAAAGTGTATGTTGAAGATGAAACAGAAAAAGAGAATACACAATACATTTCGGTATCTTTCTCTACTGTGCACCCTCACTGTTTCCCTGGGTCTCCCCCGCCCACGTGCTCTCTCTCTCCCTTCCGCCATCTTGCTCCTTCTACCTTGCAGTGCACATGCGTGGTCATTCTCCGTCTCACACGTGCTCATGCTTCCACACTCCTTCTCTGGCCGTCTCTCTCACTCTCACATACGTTGTCTCACACCCAGTCTCTCTCTCACACGAACACACACACTCCCTCACACGCTCTCTCACCCACTCTGCCAGTCTCCCTCCCTCTCTCAACCTCTGTCTCTCTCACCCTCCTTCTCCCTACATCCACCCCCTCTTCATCCCCATCGCGTACGTCTATATTTAAACCTAAATGGATTGTGATCCTTTCTGGGAATGTACAATATAAGGCCTAAATGAGGATACCTGAAATAATAGACATTTTGCAAGAAAAATTCCCCAAAACAGTCCAGCATAAAAAAATCCTAAACTACCTCAGCAAATCAGAGTGGGGTACGGGATGGTAGTGAAAATGTTCTATCTCATTTTGTTTGGGGATGCGACCAGGGAATGGTGGGGAATAGAACATTTTACTGGTGTGCCAAAGAACAAAATGTCAACAAATTGAGTTTTAAAGGTCTATTTGGCTTTTATTAGTAACTCATGAGTCGAGCAGCATCTTGTCTACAAAATAGAAGGAGCTCCAATGAGCTGAACACAGGCAGAAAAGGCTAAAGAAAGCAGAAACAATGAACAAAAGCAGCGCATCTTTTCAAATTTACTTTTCTTATAGCGAGCCTTGATGGCTTAATGCAACTGGGCTATCATCTCTCTCCCAGTTGCTTAGGAAGGAAACAATTTAGATTTTGGTTGGTCATATAGAAGCTTAGCAGGAGTGACTCTACTGTGGGCCTGCTGTGTTTTCTTCAACAGGGGGTATTTGGTTTCTTGTATGTGTATAAGATAAAGCAATATGTTTTTGATTATTGATACTGGGAAAGAGAAAGCAACCATGAAGTGAACTAAAAAAAAAATTCTGAAATTAGCATAACACACAGGGATTAAAAAGCAATTTGATAAAACTGGCTAACAGGAGAGAGATCCAAGATGGCCGCGTAGCAGCAGCTCAGAATTGTAGCTCCGAGGGAAAGCGCAGAGAGTGAGTGGACGCCGCACTTTCAGATGAATTCTTGTTGCCCACAGACTGGGAGATTCCTGGCGGAAGAGCCCCACCGATCGCCAGTGCAACTCTTTTGGCCGGCGGCCGTTTTGCCGGCGCCCCAGCGCGGCGCTTCTCGGTGCGGAGTATAGGGGACTGGGTGTCCTTTTAGTCGGGCTCGGCTGGTCCCATCCCCACAAGGACAACAGCAATTGGAAGTGCTGAGGACTGAGTGTTTCACAGCAAGCGCAGCGAACCCGGGAAGGTCCAGCTCTGTGGGGAATGGGCGTCCGCCAAAGGAAAACTAAGAAACAGAAAAAACTTCATCACCAGGCGGAGAGAGATCCAAGATGG
>CAUYQU010104630.1:0-26617 GCA_963574635.1 Cheracebus regulus
GTCCTCCTTAAATATATTTAGTTTATTCTTTCATTCACATATAGATTTTCTTTCTTTCTTCTTTGAGACAGAGTTTTGCTGTGTCACCCAGGCTGGAGTGCAATGGCATGATCTTGGCTCACTGCAACCTCTGCCTCCCGGGTTCAAGCGATTCTCCTGCCTCAGCCTCCCAAGTAGCTGGGATTACAGGCATGCACCACCAGGCCTGGCACATTATTTTATTTTTATTTTTTGTAGAGGCAGGTTTTCACTGGCTGGTCTTGAACTCCTGAGCACAAGTGATCCACCTGCCTCAGCCTCCCAAAGTGCTGAGATTACAGATGTAAGCCACCATGCCTGGCATCTCCAAGTATTCATTGATGGCTTATCATGTGTCACACTCAGCACCAGCCCTAGGGGTACAGGGTGAATAATAAATCCCTAAACCCAAAGAACAAGTCTGGTGACTGACGGTGCTAGTGACATCACAGAGAAATTTCTCCTGATTGGAGAGATCAGATCAGGAACCTGTGGGAAACAGTGGGAGACGGAGTCAGGAAAGGATTCAAGGTAAATCACCGGGGTTTGCAGGCTCTTCAGTCTGCTTCTCATTATGGCCTGGAGTGGGCCTTGGTACCATCCCTGTGGTTAGAGAGGAAGTGGGGAATGGCGTGTCCTCCTTAGCTGTGGCTCAAATCCAAGTGTAGTGATGCCTTAGGAATTGCTGCCTGAAAACAAAGAAAAAGAAGAAAACAATAGCCATAATGAAATAAAAGCCTTAAAGTAGAAGAAAAACAAAATGTCATGATTTGTGCATTTTTCTGCAAAACAGATTTGTTCTGTGGTGGAAGATAGAGTCTGCATTTGATTTCTACAAGGTATGCAGTAATGGGTTATGTACTCCAGGGAAAAACTATTCTTAAGGGAGCGAGAACGTGATGGATTCACTTCCTCTGTGAGGTTTATAATACGTGGCAGTTTTAGTGCGAGCAGGTATTTGGTCTATAAACTTGGAGAGCCAGGCATTAGTGGGAGCTCATTTCTAAATGAAGAAGAATGCAGCTCTCCCTCTCACTCTGGTTATTAGTCCTTCTGGGGATAAACAGGAAGATTAAGTGTTTTCTTGATGTTGTGTTTGCCTGTCACAGTAATGTGCACACACCCCATTGCCAGCACCTTTACGCGGTGCTGCAGACCTGCTATTTTTGTGGGAAAGAGTTGTTCATTGAGAGGCCCAGGTCTCATTCTGTGCTGAATGGTGTCAGGGTTATTTCCACTCTTTGTTCAAATGCTCCCTCTCAATTAGATGCTCTACCATTAGCTACTTTGCAATTAGAAGCTGGATCTGTGAACATCCAGTTTCTTGGTCCCTGGAGGCCATTTCATGTCCTCACTCCTCAAAGCCTGCTGTTCTGCTTGTTGCAGTTTAAATGGTGCTAAAGAGAGGCCAACCTGCCAGCCAGCTGGCTTCCCGGAGGACCTTGGAGGCTGCCCACGCTGGGGCTGCTGGAGACCTGCTCGGCTGAGCACGTGTGGGAACTTGAATTGTCATCGCTGTGAGAAGTGACTTCATTCTAGGGGGCTTATTTGTATTAACCAATCTCTTAAAACACTGGCTGGCTGATAAATTAAAATGCCAATTTATTTATTTACTATTAGAAATATACTTGCCAAGCAATATATCTGTGTCAGCCATTCAGTTTGTTCTCTTCACACAAAGCCTATTTTGGGGCCGGGCGGGGTGGCTCACGCCTCTAATCCTAGCACTTTGGGAGGCTGAGGTGAGTGGATCAGGAGTGGGAGACCAGCTTTGCCAACATGGTGAAACCCCGTGTCTACTGAAAATTAAAAACAAATAAATAAATAAAAAACTAGCCTGGTGCAGTGCCAGGTGCCTGTAGTCCAAGCTACTCGGGAGGCTGAGGTGGGAGGATTGCTTGAGCCCAGGAGGCAGACGTTGTAGTGAGCCAAGATTGTGCCACTGCACTCCAGCCTGGGCAACAAAGCGAGACTCCATTTCGAAAAAAAAAAAATCTATTTGGGAAACCAAATTATAGATCATATATTTCATGGTGAGGGAAAAAGAGACTCCTGCACGCTGCTCATTGGAATATAAATTGAGACAAGTTTTCTGGATGGCAATGTTTTATTTTTATGTGGAACCTTTCCATTGGACAAGCATGATGAGCTCATCATTTGTGTCTCCTATCATCACTTAAACATTTATTTGGTGGTGGAAACTTCCCCAGTCACTGGCTGAGAACTTGGATGCCCCTCTGTTCTACTTGCTCTTGAGGAATAGATTGGCCTATGGTCTAAGCCACAAATGCTGGCTTGATTCAGAAACTAAGAGTATACAATCCAAGCTATTAATCAAACTTCAGTCTTTTTTTTTACAGGTAAGACTTTTCCTTTCCTTCTCTCACCCGAGGTCTGTGTTTGATGGGGCACCTATTCTTTGCACAGGGATTTTGGTCACCTTCTCTCACTCCTCTCTTTCCCTCTTTTTACTTGTTAATTTCATCTTCTGGCTTCTCAGGGGATGGGACCCAGCAAAGGAAGAGGTCATGAAGCCTATGGTGGTTGCTACCATGCTTCCCTCTTCCCGGCGATGAGCAGGCTCTCCAGGCACAGCTTAGCTGAAGGCATCACCTCCCAAATCCACTTCTTCCACACTCCGCACTTATTAGTCTTTACCTGAGTGATCTAAAGTAGGAAGCCTAGCTTTTTTGTCTATCTTTTGAACATTTTGTTCAGACATCTAACTTTGGTGTGGAACGTCTATTGCAATTAAGATCCAGGTACTGGGCTAATGCCCTTTTCGGCCTTACCCCACCTGCACTCAGGTGGGAAAAAAAAAAAAAAAAAGATCCGTGTACTTTGTGTGTATCTGTCAAGTATTTCCTCAGACTAAATTCCTGGAACTGGAATTGTTATGCTCATGAGTGTTAGTAAGAATAGCAGTTAAGAGTGTGGATTCTAGAGTCTATTGTTTCCAAGTGCCAGGGTCAAACTTTAGTCTTAACATCCTAAAATGTTGTATGTGTGTTGAAAACCTTAAAGGTTTTCATAAGAACAGCAAATACTTATTCAGCACTCTTACTAAGTTTAATTTCTCAAAAATCATGTAAATTGTGTGTTATCGTAATCTCCATTTTGCAGATAAACTGAGGCGAAGAAAGACTCAAAACTTGCCTAGAGTCACATCACTAGAAAGGGATAAATCTAGCATTCCATCCAGTCTACCTCCAGTTCTAGGAATTCAGTCTGAGGAAATAGTAAGATACGCTAAATAATATAGCTGGCTCTTAATTGCAGTATTTCTGATAACTTGAAAAAACTGGGTGCAACTTACATATTTAATAGTAAAAGACTGACTATTAAGATATAGTTATATCTTAATATGATAGATTCTAGGGACTTTAATGCGTTTTAGAGGAAAAGTCATATATGAACAATGCAAAACTAATGTAGTTACACTGTCGTCCAGCCTGGAGTGCAATGGCGCAACCTCAGTGCACTGCAACCTCAGCTTCCCAGGTTCAAGCGATTCTCCTGCCTCAGTCTCCCAAGTAGCTGGAATTAGGTAAGCCACTGTGCCCTGCCAACATATATTAATGTTATTAAAAAACTGTTAGAAATAAAATATAGAGAAGTCAAAAGGAGGAACTGGTTTGTAAGAGAAGATTGAGTTGAATTGAATTTGAAGTGAAAAAACATCTTTTTAAGGTGATTAGTGGAGTCAGATGGTCCATTTGAACAGTTAAGCACCAGAAAACACTTTTCCATTAGACGGTGATGTCTCCTATGTCGTTAGCCTGCTATCTTCTGGATACAATATATGACCTAGAAAGATTTGGGGAAGAGATATAATTTTGAAATTTCTTTTGTTTCAGAAAGGCCACATTTTCCATCTAAAATGCTCTGGTTTCTTTCAGAGAATGCTGATATATAAAGGGAGCAAGATAAAGAATTTGAAATAGAAGTTTAGCAAGAACAGATGGTGAATTTGGGAAGACTTGTAGATAGAATGTGAGTAGAGGGCAGTTTGATGTGGTGTGGTTGATTGCAAAGGAACCCTGATGTAGTTTGCAGTGTGGCTTAGCGAACCCTGCGGTCATAAAGCCATATCCATTGAGAACATCGGGACTCAATGTAGGTGTTTCATGTTAAGAGCTGGACTTGGCTTTTTCAGCCAATGGCAGATGGTCTTTGTATCATTCACCACTTGCCATTTGCAAAACTTTGTAAGGTACATTTGGAGATAGTGAGGGTGGGCGTTAGGTGGTGATATATGCAACATTGATCAAAACCCCATAGTATTAAAAACAAAGGTTGTTTAGGAAAAAATCCTTTGCACTTCTTCCCCATTTTGACAAAATCCAAGCTAAAGCTTCAGTTATATAGAACTTTTCAGATTTGATGCCTTTTCAGGATATAATAGAACATGGAAAAAAGGAAGTAGGGTAATTATTTTTTTTAATTTATTTTATTTTTTTCTAATGAACTTTTACAGAAGTAGGGTAATTTTTATTTATTTATTTATTTATTTATTTTTGAGACAGAGTCTTGCTCTGTCACCAGGCGCCAGGCTGGAGTGCAGTGGCAGAATCTCAGCTCACTGCAACTTCTGCCTCCCAGGTTCAAGCGATTCTCCTGCCTCAGCCTCCCAAGTAGCTGGGACTACAGGTGCATGCCTCCACACCCAGCTAATTTTTGTATTTTTAGTAGAGATGGGGTTTTACCATGCTGGCCAGGATGGTCTTGATCTCTTGACCTCGTGATCCGCCCACCTCAGCCTCCCAAAGTGCTGGGATTACAGGTGCGAGCCACCACGCCCTGTGGAAGCTAGGGTAATTATTATAAAATTAGAGAAATAAATTTAGTGAGTTAAAATCCCGAGCTACTTTGCCACTTAAAATTGTGTGTAACGTTTAGAACTCTCATTGATTAGACTATATCATAAAACTGAAAGTGTGAAGACCAAAGGCCTCAGAATTCTTGCTCTGTTTTAGAGAATCATGTTCAGGAAGAGGACTCTAATGTGAAATGAGGAATAGATGCCAATTGATTTTTTACTGTCTGTAATGTCAGTAGTACAGTTTTGAACTCTGTTGTGGGGAATGTCAGTGGTCCCTCACTGGTCCAGGGAACCGAGAGATGAAGAGTTGAGGGGAGGGGTGGTATTTCCTGGAAGGCAAGTCAATGGTGAAATGGAAGGCCTTTTCCTTTTATGTCCCTTTTGGTCTGATATTTTTCACTGTTAACTGAAGTCTGAAATAGCTCAAAATAAAAACCAGAAAATAAAAGCTGCAAGTGAAAACTCTATTTTGCCTATGCCAAATGAGATAAAAAACTGGACTTCTGGCTATTCAACATCAATTACAGTGGGTACTGTGGGAGATTCGTTTAATCAGGCACTTCTGGAGAAATTCATGATGTGTAATCAAGAAATAACCATAGCCTAGAAGCTGATTTTTTTTTTAGTAGTGACGGGGTTTCACCGTGTTAGCCAGGATGATCTCAATCTCCTGACCTCGTGATCCACCCGCCTTCGCCTCCTAAAGTGTTGGGATTACAGGTATGAGCCACCTCACCTGGCTTAGAAGCTGATTTTTTTCAAGGAGAGCTTCCTTGTTTGTGTTTTCTTCTCCCCTCCTATTTTGGAGGATTAGATGTAAATGCTCCTTTGTAAAGTTACCCCATCACCTATTCTCTGTAGCCCATCCTCATGTATTCCACTGACTTTTATCTCTGTTTCTCTTTGTCCATGGGAGCTTTTCTCTCTGCCCATAAACATACTTAAATCTACTTTTTTCTCTAAAACCCACCATCCATCCAGCCCAGAAAACCTTCCCTCAATCTTCAATTCTTTTACCTCCTATCCTTATCTTGAAGTCTAAATTAACCGGAGGTCTAGTCTGACTTTTTTCCCTATGGCTTTACCTGTCACTCTCTCCCTAAATGATTTCCAATCCGGCTTGCATAGTCACCTCTCTACTAAAGGTCAAAAATTCCTGGTATTCTCTTCTCTTTTCTTTTTTTTTTTTTTAAGATGGGGTTTCACCATGATGGCCAGGCTGGTCTTGAACTCCTGACCTCAGGTGATCCACCCACCTCGGCCTCCCAAAGTGCTAAGATTACAGGCATGAGCCACCCCGCATATGGCGACATCCTCCTGGATTTCAAAATGTGTCCCAAAGACCTCTTCTTCCCTGAGGCCTTCTTTGATCTTTCTCTGGAGGAATAAATCCTTCTCCATTCTTTGCTGTGCTCACAGAACTTTGCTCCCTCTTCTCTTTGCCACCTTATCAGGTCACATTCATAGATGTGAACATTATCTTATCTGCTTATTGAGCAAGGACTGCATCTCAGGCTTTTGAACATCCCAGGAGCTTATCATTGTCCCAGGGCCAGAACTCAACAAATATATATGGCATGAAGTGAGTAAACAAAAAAAGAAGACTGGAGAATGCCACCAGGTCCAGGGTTATATGACAAAACCAGCCTTGTGTTGGTGTGAGCATTGAAGCAATGTTTTTTCCTGTTCCCAGCAGATCCCAGAATATTCACCACTTTAATTAATCATATATCCTGTGACCTTCCACCTAGAGTCAAAGGAGCAAAGCCATGAAGAAAACCATTTTGTCCACATGGAGGCAGCACATTCACTTCCACAATCCTATCTGAGGTCCCCAGGTTTCTCACCCCAGGGTCCATTTATAGCAAGACCCAACTTTTTCTTGCCTGAGCGCCAAACTCAAGAGACTTCACGTCTCCTGCACCACCTTTTTCTGGGCTATAGACGGCATTACTTTTGAGGTGATTTAAAAAAAAATCATGTGTGGAGGTTCATCATAAATTGCTTGCCCCAAGCGCTGGAGTAAGTTTCAATCATTCACCGTATTCCTGAATAATGAAGAAGCTTCCCCACCAAAACAGCACTGTCATCCACCTAGATGGGCAACGCCTTTTCCTGTGTGTCCCCAGAAGTGTTTGACAGGCTCTAAGGGGAGCCACATCTCATGCTCTCTGGAGTTTATACTGGTTGGAGTGGGTGATTACTCCCAGGCCCGCGGGTAGCACCAGCATCCCTAGCGTCCACGGTCATACTAACTTTTCCACAAGCGTTTTCTTTCCACCACATTCCTACTTTTAAGAGCAGGCAGCTGCAGCTGTGACAGTTTGCCATCCTTTTCCACTTGTTTCCAATAATGCCTCTTTAGTTACTTTGTGAAAAGATTCTCGGCTGAGATTTTTCTTGCTTTCTATCTTCTAAATTGTTTATTACTAGAAGATTCAACTTTCAGTTTCTCCGAAGAAAATTCCTAGGAAAGGTAAGAGGGAGAAGAAGGCTGTAGCTAAAATTAGTTTCTTTTTTGGCTCTGCAAAAGTGATTGCAGCGATGGCAATAGTCAGCGGTGGTAACTTAACAAATGGCTTCAGAATGAGCTTTTCACTGGAATTTGAAAGAGCTCTCCATGAATCCTGTTTTATAATTACTGCCTGATTCTAATGGGGCACTCTAAAGCTTGAGTGTCTCCCAGTTTCATTCCTCAGGTGAGCCTTCTGCTTAGCTGTGTCCAATCTGACACATCGGCACTGAACTCTCACCCTGCCGTTTATGGGCTGATGACTGTTTAATTACACCTGCCAGCCTTCAGAAATCTTAGTGATTAAGAATTGCAGGCCGGGCGCAGTGGCTCATGCCTGTAATCCAAGCACTTTGGAGGCCAAGGCGGGCGGATCACCTGAGGTCGGGAGTTCAAGACCAGCCTGACCAACATGGTGAAACCCCGTCTTTAAAAAAGAAAAAAAAGAGAGAGTACTGTGCAATACTGTGTCCTATTAATCTGTTTGGATTCCTTTTCATCTTAAGAAGTCAAAGAATTTTTTTGTTGATTTTCAATATAGTCAGGGGAACTTGGTAGTGAGTGTCAGAAGAAAATATAGCTAATACGATGGTAATTGACCTCCCCAGGACAATTCTAAGTCAGGAGCAATTGGGATAAGAATTGGGAGATGCGGGTGGCCTTTCTGTTTAGTTAAAATTAGCTTTGGCCATAAATTCTAAAGCATACTATCAATCATTATACATGTTCGACTTGTCTTTGCTGTGTGTCTACATATATTCATGAACTACTTCACCTCCACAGTTAGTACTTTCCATCTCTAAAATGCAGAGAGCAGGTTGGCACAGTGGCTCATTCCTGTAATCCCAGCGCTTTGGGGGGCCTGAGCAGGAGAACCATCTGAGGTGAGGGTTTCAAGACTAGCCTGGCCAACATGGTGAAACCTCCTCTCTACTAAAATACAAAAATTAGCCAAGTGTGGTGTCGGGCTCCTGTAGTCCCAGCTACTCGGGAGGCTGAGGCAGGAGAACTACTTGAACCGTGGAGGCGGCAGAGGTTGCAGTGAGCCGAGATTGCAGCCGCTGCACTCCAGCCGGACGATGAAGCGAGACTCCATCTCAAAAAAGAAAAAAAAAATGCAAAGAGCACAGGAGAGTTGGACCAAAGTTTGTCTACAAATTTCCAATTAATCTTGGAGATCTTCATCTTTTCCAAACAACAGGACCCACCAAGATTTACAGAAGAGTGGTGGCTAAGGAATTTAGAATGATATAATTTATACTTTTCCTAAGAAAGTCTTTGTCATAAATAAGGTTGCATACTCCATTGACATGGAAAGAAAAGGGGAAGGAATGAGGAATAGCAATGATTCAGAGTCTAATTAATCTGGCCACCAATTTTTGTGTAATTAACAGTACATTTCCATTCTTTAATAAAATTGATAAGATTCTACCAAGTTCAGTGTTTCTGAAGTTGGGAAATGGGAGGTGTCCCTGGGGGTAGGGAGGAGAAAAGTGATTATATAAATATATGCCTCCCCAAGATGGGTCAGGTGACATGCACCTGCTAACAGGGATAAATATTAGGAGATGAGGAAATGGACACAAGTAAATGCTTTCTCCAAAAACAGAGAAACCAACCTAGTGGCCATAGGCAGAACTTGCTTCTAATGTCTGCCCTCTGATACTCAAAGGTAACTGGACTTATGCATTAAATGTGACTCCAATCATCTAGGTGGCCTGAAGATAGTACATATTTTGGGGAGACTATTCTATTTTTAGTGCCTTGGAGGATTTCCAAAATTGTTCAGCCAAATGTAGGTTGTCCCTTTAATTACCTCTTTACCATCACCACTCCATTACTGCCTCTGAATGATGACTTTGTGCGTTTTTCACTTAAGGGTAATGAACTGCTCTCTTAGTTCCATCATTCAACTTTGTTCTAGGGAGTTTCTTTATAGACAATTTCTATTTTAATCAGAAATGAATGGGACTGTTGCCTTTAAAGTGGACCATCTGTGGGTTTACCAGGAAGTTTATTAACTTTGATCTTTATTCAATTTAACTTTCTGCCAGAGCTTCCAGTAAAGTTCTTTCAAGCCTGCAGAAAGCAGAGCTCAGAGCTCAGAGAGTGGGCTCTGTGGGAGAGGGAGGGGGAAACCAATCGGGAGGATGAGAGAAGGGAGTGTGTGGCTAGAGAACGCAATCCCAGTCTCAGCTGAGGTGGCAGTGGGAAGCTGGGAACTTTCTTCTAGAAGAGCCTGGAGCAAGTCCTCAACTTGACTCCAATTTGAGACTTTTTTGGGCTAGCAAGGTAGGGTTTTTTTTCTTTTTGAGACAGAGTCTCACTCTGTCACCAGGCACCAGGCTGGAGTGCAGTGTCGTGACCTTGGCTCACTGCAACCTCTGCAACCTCCACCTCCTGGGTTGGAGCAATTCTCCTGCCTCAGCCTCCTGAGTAGCAGGGACTACAGGCATGTGCCACCACACCCAGCTAGTTTTTTTTGCATTTTTAGTGGAGACGGGGTTTTACCATGTTGGCCAGGATGGTCTCGATCTATTGACCTTGTGATCTGCCCGCCTTGGCCTCCCAAAGTGCTGGGATTACAGGTGTGAGCCACCGCACCAGGCCATTTTTTTTTCTTTTTTTAAAGAGATGGGGTCTTGCTCTGTTGTCCAGGCTGGAGTGTACTGGCGCCCTCACAGCCCACTGGAGACTTGAACTCTTGGGCTCAAGCGATCCTCTCGTTTCAGCCTGCTGAGAAGCTGGGACTACATGTGTGTAACACCATGCCTAGTGAATTTATTTTTATTTTTGTTTATTTTTATTTTATTTTTTAGAGAGATGGGGGTCTCATTCTGTTGACCAGACTGGTCTTGAGCTCTTGGCCTCAAGTGATCCTCCCACCTCAGCCTCCCAGAGTGCTGGGATTACAAGCGTGAGTTACCGTGCCTGGCCTAGCAAGATAATTTTAAACAGACACTGCCTTCCCAATGATACGGTCTCAAAAGCCCTGATGCCAGCCTGGGCTGAATGTGATGGGTGTGAGGACTGATCCAGGTACTACCGAGCTCTGTAACAAAACAGGGAGACAGGTGGGGAGCATCCACAATACTGTGGATGGATTGGGCGGCAGGCAGAGACTTCTGGCCTGCAGCTTATGCAGACCACCACACAGGCTCTGCTCTTCCAGCTTCCAAATTACTTCTCTGGCCTTTGAAGTGGAGCAATTTTGGGTGACTGCAGATCCTTCTCGGTTTAACAAATGCTTCCTGCCCTCAGTCCAGGGCCCTTACTCTTCCTGTCCTCAAATTCCGTTATCTCAGTCATCTACAGGAAGACAGGAGATCTTGGACATCAAAACTTTCCCAAGATCCTACTCTATTTCTTTACTTTTTCAAAAAACAAACAAGCAAACAAAAACTTTACAGCTGGGCGCGGTGGCTCATGCCTGTAATCCCAGCACTTTGGGAGGCCGATGGATCGCCTGAGGTCAGGAGTTTGAAATCAGCCTGGCCAACATTGTGAAACCCCATCTCTACTAAAAGTACAAAAAATGAGCTGAGCATGGTGGTGCATGCCTGGAATCCCAGCTATTCGGGAGGCTGAGGTAGGAGAATTGCTTGAACCTGGGAGGTGGAGGTTGTAGTGAGCTGAGATTGTGCCATTGCACTCAGCCTGGGCGACCACAGTGAAATTCTATCTCAAAACAAAACAAAACAAACTTTATTGAGGTAAGTTATTGTTGGTAAATGGCAGAGATTTAGTGTAGGGTTTCATAAGTTTTGACGTATGTGCTTACCCAGGACACCACCACCTCAATCATGATAATGAACATTTCCTTCACCCCTCAAGTTTCATAGTTGCCCTTTGTAAAACCTCCTTCCGTTTGCCCCATTTCCAGTCTGCTTTCTGTGACTGTAAATTACTCTGCAGTGTTTAGGATTTTATGAAAATGAAATCATCCTTTCTCTTCTGATTTCTTTCACCCAGCATAAATATTTTGAGATTCATTCATGTTGCTTCATTCTCTTTTACTCCTGAGGAGTAATCCACGGTATGAACCTATTACAATTTGTTAATCTGCTGAGGAATCATTCCTTCTGGTTTGTTTCATAAGATCATGAAGTGTTAGATGTGTAAAGGGAGTTATAAGTCACTTAATCTAAGAAATTCATCAGTCATCTGTAGTTATCTATCTTCAGATTAGATAAGTGAGCCAGAACACCACTTAAGAATTTCCTTGGGTCTGAGAATGGTGACTCATGCCTGTAATCCCAGCATTTCCGGGGGTCGAGGCGGGCGGATCACAAGGTCAGGAGATTGAGACCATCCTGGCCAATATGGTGAAATCCTGTCTCTACTAAAAACACAAAAATTTGTGTGCCTGTAGTCCCAGCTACTTGGGAGGCTGAGGCAGGAGAATCACTTGAACCGAGGAGTTGGAGGTTGCAGTGAGCTGAGATTGTGCCACTGCACTTCAACCTGGCAACACAGCAAGACTCCATCTTAAAAAAAGAAAAAAGAAAAAAAGGATTTCCTTGGAAATTGTTTAGAATTCAGATTAACACCTTTTCCTGACATTTGCTTCCAATGATGGAGTGAACCCTGGGACTCTGCACTTTTTGCAACAGCCTATGGTGATTCGAATCCAGATATATGGTCTATACTTAAAACACTAAATTATTTAAATATTGAGGTTCTAGAAGGTTAAGAGCAAAGGCTGAATTTAAATGCACAATTTTTGACTTCTAAGTTTAGGGCTTTTTCATACTACATGATGTCAACACCAAATAGCATCAGCCACATGGAGGCCTGATGCTGTCTGCTAGCATAAATATCTGCCTTCTCATCAAAGAAATGCCACAGCTCGATTCTGAGCTACTTTCATGTGTTTCCAGAAGAGGGCACTGATAACAAATCCTTTCTTTTATGCATGGTTTTCTTTCTCTTTCTCTCTCTCCCCTCCCCCTCTCCCCACCCCTTTTTTCCTCCACTTGTTTTTGTTTTGGTTTGGTTTGTTTTTTTTGTGATTTTTTTTTTTGTCATCAAAGTTGCAAATATGAAAAGCAACAAAGTGGGACAACAAAGGTGTGGAGAAATTATTTTACTTTGGTAAGTAGCCAAACCCCCGGAGACATTTCCTGACTTCATGACATTTTTAATACAACCTTGCCTGTAAGTGCTGTCACTGACTGGCTTCCAGTCTCTAATTTTGTGAGTCAGCACTTTCAGTGACTTCCTCAAAATTATAGCAATAGGAGGGGCTGGACAGAACATGCAGAGGTGAGAATGCTGAAAATTTAACCAGAGTCGAAGAAACATTTACCTTTAAGAACAACAGTGACAAAAAACGTCATCTAGTTATCTTACTCTGTCTCTTTCCCTTGGGTGTTTAGGGAGGAAGCCATGAGGCTAACTTGGTATATTTTTTTCCCTTCAGTTATTATAATTCTGGTGAACCTTGAGCTGCCTTCCTCCAAACTCTGAAAATTTGAACTCAAGCAGTAGGACCTGAACCATGAGTTGATAACTGGTGGCTGAGAATGTTGCTTCTAAGCAAGGATATCGTGATTGTGAAAAACCAAGCAGTAACATATCGGATGAAAGAAGAAAGGGGCATGAGTCCGACTCAAGCTGTCAGAAAAATTTAATTCATCTTTGACAGTTTTGGCATTTTCCTAAAAATACTTTTATGACAAAGGGTAATTCAAATGTGCTTGCTACCTCCGAAGCCCTAGAATGAAAGTGAGCTTTTGCCTCAATGAGATGAAATAAGACAAGGCTTTGAGAATTCAATTGACCCCGCCCTCCTCCCACCCCAGGTAGAACTGTGAGAAGGCAAACTGTGTCCCCAGACCCCTCAGACTCACTTTTGCAACCTTTTCTTTCCTCACTCTTACCAACTATGGGGAATTCATCGCTCTCCTCATTGGGTCCTTAGTGTGAGTTACACAGAGTCTTACTAGCCGATGCTGTCTACATTTGCATTTGAACATGAATTGTGGCATGACAGGCTTTTTCTTTGATTCACAAGGCTTGGTAATAAGACAGAAGATTGGTAATAAGTTCTAATCTATGTTCATTTACTTATCACTTGTGGGCCTTTAGGCAAGTCATTTTACCTTTATGAGTCTATCTCCTCATGTGTTAAATAGTAATGATGATAGTAATACACACATTTGTGAGTGGCTATAGGGATTAGAGATTATATATATAAAGTGCCTGGTCCATACATGGTAGTTAAAGGCATGTTGGACATGTGGGTGTTAGGCATGAAGATGATGGAAAGTTTTGGACTTCTCCGATCGATAAGAGGACTTTTCTAGGACAGCTGAAACTGGCTTATAAGAGTGGAGAGCGGTAATTGCCTACGCAATTAGGGTGGGCCTATGTGTTTTGCCCTAATGCCTCTTGTCTATCTACTTTGTCTACGTGTCCATTGTAATCATGGAGCCTGAATCTTTGGATCATTTATGAGAGTCATAAATCTAACTGGGTGAATGTGGAATTGAGAAGACACTCCAATGTATTTGTGAGACCAACTACTTAAAGGTTGCTATATTTGAAACACAATTCTAGAATATATACATATACAGAATGACAAATGATTTCCACAGGTTGGCAAGGAAACTAATCTCATTACTTCATGGTCACACTTCTGCGACAATGCAATTTTATTTTGCCAAAATATATGTCTATGTTTATGCACATATACATGCTCCTTGATGGCCTATTTCTATACTCATCCAAATTATATATAATAAAAACTGTCCTTTTTACAATGCAGTTTGTTATTTCTTGCACTTCTTCTTTTTTTTTAAAGACGGGGTTTCACCATGTTGGTCAGGCTGGTCTTGAACTCCCAACCTCAGGAGATCCACCCGCCTTGGCCTCCAAAGTGCTTGGATTACAGGCATGAGCCACCATGCCTGGCCTATTTCTTGCACTTCTTAATGGCTGAAACATACATTGTGATTTCCATTCTCAGGTAATGAGAAGCTGTGATGTACATTAACAGAAGAAGCTTCAAGTGGGAAGTCTCCCAGATTTTCTCACTGCCTCTCTCCAAATTTGATATGCTGTAATGTTTTCAGTCTTGTTATTAGAGTGTCAGTGTGGAGATGGATCATATTGAGAAGGAAGAGTTAAAATACTAGACTCTAAAAATGTGTAAACAGCCATCAAGGGAAATTCTGAAGGGTCCTAGTGCTGGAGAAGGTTTAAGGAGTTTATTCTTGGCATCATTGCCTATAATCTGTAATTAGCAACCCACTGACATGGTATTTATTAAATTCCTACATTATAGGTAAGGACTACTGAAATTGCGCTTTGCCAGTGGGAAAACAGACTACAATATTCACATTAGCATAGATTTCAGTTTCTGGGAGTAAGTTTGCCTGAAGCCAGATAGTTCGTAGGAATCAGTAATCTCATTAGCCCAAGGGACTGGATCTCTATACTTTGTAGAGTGGGTACCATTGCTGGAACATCTGCCCACGGGCACCTGCCTCAGTGGAAAGAGAATTTTTCTTTTTTTTAGGCATTAAAGCTCAGAATAATTCAAAAACATTCCTTGAGGTACTGAACAACTATTTATCAATCTTATAGATGGAATTACTGCTGTCTCTGCCCGGAAGCCTTTGTTGACGTATCCTTCCAATCAGTCAGCGCAGAGTTTAATCTGGTTAATCCCACAGAGCAATGACATTCTTTTTCTGCCATAGCTTTTCCTTAGTCCAAGGAGAAGGAAGAAATATTTAGATTCTTGAGAGGTCTGTTTTTCAGCACACTGCTGCAGTATCAGAAATATGTGGCAAAATGAAGCAACTTGTTTTCCTTTTTCAAGGGTAGATGAGACACAGCTGCAGTTTTTCAGACTCTGGAAAATGTAACTATGTATGTTTCTGCTGCATGGTATTACTGGCTGTCAGGTGTGGAGCAGGTTAGTTTGATGATGATAATGAAATATGTCATTATTTCTCCATTTCTAGAAGTGCTCAGTGTGAACAGACAGTGGATCCAAAGCATAGAATATTTACAACCAGGACCTAATAAAACTCAGATCAGAAGATTGTCTTGGCTCTACCTATCAACTTCTTCTTCTATCAATTAACATATGTGTGGAATGTAATGGTAGTCTGAGGTATATCAGCAGCATAAAAGGATGGATAGGATATTACAAAGGATATTAAAAAGGTAGTCTTAGGAGGATTTGGTGACTGTGTTAGTTTCCTAGTGCTATTACAACAAATTACCCCAAACTCGGTGGACTAAAATAACAGAAATTTATTATTTCCCAGTTCTGGAGACCAGAAGTCTGAAATCAAGGTGCCAGCAAAGCCATGCTCCTTTAAAGGGCGTGGGTGAGAATCCTTCCTCGCCTTTTGCTTCTCGTGACCCTGAGTCTTCTTTGGCTTCTAGCAGAGTGACTCCAATCTTTGCCCATGTCTTTCTTCACATGGCCTTCTCCTCCTTCTCTGTCTTCTTTCCATGTGCAATCTCCTTCTGCCTTTCTCTTATGAGGACACTTGTCACTGGATTTAGGGACTATCCAGGTAATCCAGGATGATCTCATCTCAAGACCTTAACTCAAGGACCCTTTTCTCAAATAAGGTTCGATTAACAAGTTTGGGATCAGGATATGGTTATGTCTTTTTGGAGGATACCATTTAACTCACCACAGCGAGTTAAACATGAACATGTTTGTTTGATTAAGGAGTTCTAATAAGGATGAATCCCAAATCTCTGGCCAGGACAGATGGTAGGATTGTGGTGGCAAATATCTAGAAGAGAAAACATTTGAGGAAATGCTGCTTTTAAACACTGAGTTTAAGGTGGGGGATAGAGGAAACAGAAACTTGACTTCACCATTTTGTCTCATATTAACCCAGCATTGAGATTTACAAAAATGCTGTCAATGTTTTTCAACTAGCACACATGCAAATAGAAACAGGCTACAGCGATTCCTGAGTTGGGCCTTAGATTATGCTACATCTTAAAATTTTACTTTCAGAATACATTGAGATAAACAGTGTGATTTTATGAACAAAATTAATTTTTCCTTTGTATCCTAGCATCAGTTAGTTAGTGTTTGAAGTATCCTGATCAGGAATACACACTTCAGGCATGATTACCAAGCACTTCAAATATTGCCATGGAAATCTGCTCATAAGGACTTCATAATTAGCATAAGAGATAGAAAAATAATTTTTCACTAATGAAAAGATAGATGTTCAACATATGTATTGACTCTCATCTCCCACCACTGTTGCATGAAAACTTATGGGAATCGGACAAGCCCAGCCACCCAATTCCATCCAGTTCCTTCAGAGAAGCCCTCAATATACAGCTCATTAGTCCTGAGTCCCACACTTCACAGAACACCATTGCCTGATCAGAATGGTGCCTGTTCCCATCATTAAACAGCACGGCCCTGGACTGAGACTGTTACACACACACACACACACACACACACATCCCTGGATGAGGGGAGACAGACTTTCTGGTGATTTATAACTGATACTAAGTGCTACTTCAAAATTGGAGGACTAGCTGTGCGCAGTAGCTCATGCCCGTAATCCCAGCACTTTGGGAGGCTGAGGCAGATGGATCTTCTGAGGTCAGGAGTTTGAGACCAGCCTGTCCAGCATCGTGAAACCCTGTCTCTACTAAAAATACAAAAAAAAAAAATTAGCGGGGCGTGGTGGCGGGCACCTGTAATCCCAGATACTAGGAAGGCTGAGGCAGGAGAATCGCTTGAACCCAGGAGGTAGAGGTTGTAGTGAGCTAAGATCGTGCCATTGCACTCCAGCCTGGGCAACTAGAGTGAAACTCCATCTCAAAAAATGGAGGACTAAGGCATAATTGTTATTTGATATTTGCTTCTACAAATAAATAGTATTCTTGATAATTCAAATAATAGTTATTATTGGAGAAATAATAATTTCAAAAATTAAATGTATTAAGCCTGTGTGATTTGAGAGAGTTACAACAGTATTTCATGGGTTGAGAAACCACAGAAGGGATCAGTTCTAGTAATTTAATAGTGCTGCTGGCTCTGTACCTCAAGTCACCACTGGATTTACACTTCAGAAAGTATCCATATTTTATTGCAAAAAATAAAGGGAATTTATTGAAGAGAGACCACAGAAGTATTATAAGTGTATAATGAGAGTAAAATTCTCTAACTAAAACAATTTATGTTTCCAAGATTACAATTTGCATGTGGAAGAGAAAGTAGCTTTCCTAAATGAGGGAATTGTGCTGGTTTTAGGGAAGAATACAAGCAAAGATTGTGAAACATTAGCAACCTATTTGTAACTTTTAGCTAAATCTGTTTTTCTCCCTATTTTGGTAAACGAATTAAAGACTAACCAGAAATAGAAAACATGCCAAAACATTTTATTGGAATTATCCCTCTAAATAAACATGTAGCCATGTTTATTTCCTGGTAGAGTTTGGTTCCTGATAGAGTGACTTTTCAGGTGGTAGCTTTTCAGGCGGTGTGATAGCATGCACCTGTAGTCCTAGCTAATCAGGAGGCTAAGGCTGGAGGATTACTTGAACCCAGGAGTTTGAGGCTGCAGTTGCTAGGATGACACCACTGCACTGAGTGACAGAGCAAGATCCTGTCTCAAATATATATATTGAGGCACACACACACACACACACACACACACACACACACACACACGTAATAACTAAATCTCATTTAGGATTGAGATTTCTCTTCAAATAGCATCAGTAAATGACACATAGCTGCCCAAGTCTGAGTTAGGTCTGACACTGAACAATGGAAGAGGCTCTTGGCCAGAAAGTTTTACTCAAATGGAAAGAAGAAACGAGGGAAGATAAAGAAATAGGGCAAAGGAAAGATAACAAAGCCAGTGAGAATATGCGATTCTTTTCTTGAATCATAGCAGCAGAGGTTTCATAGACATCATAGAATCTTAGCAGCAGAGATTTCATAGACGTCATCTAATTCCTGTTCCCTCAACTGGATTTACTTCTACTTAAGGCAGCATTTACAATTCACACTGCTCGAATTGTTAGAATGCTTAATCTCACACTGAGCAGAACTACCTTTCTTAGATTTGATGGCTCCTGGTTCTGTCCTTGGGAAAACATGGAATAATTCTTCTCCCTCTTTGGCCTGACAGCCTTTCAAATGTTTAAAGACAGCTGCCATCTCCCTTCTGTGTTTTAAAATAAATGGATAATCAGGGACAGTTATAATCACCTGAGATTTGTATGACAGGGACATTCTGGGGAGTTTCACATCATTCTATCCAGACAATCTAAGCAGAACAAACTGACAGCTACAGAAAAGTCCCCAGGATAGATTTATTGTCCTCATCACAGTTTTCTGGCCAAAGTCTTAAGAATATGAAATGCTAACACTATTTTGAGTACTTTGTTCTCAAGTAAAAGCTAAATTAAATCTCATGGTCATGAGTTGTGATATGATTTTAAAACGATTGTTTTCATTCATTATTTGCCCAATTTTACATCCTTGGCTTTGTGATGTAAAAAGAATGAATTCAGTGCAACTAAAAGATCAACATGAAGTTTTGCTAAATACTTAGATCAACAAGTATTTATTGCATATTTAATTTTCTTTTCTAGAATCACAGTGACACAGCTTAACAGCAATTTACAGTTTTGAATGTAAGATGGTAGGTCTAGAAATCACCCAGTAAACATTGTTTTTAGATATCTAATTGTGTTGTCTGTAATTTACTTTTAAAATACTTTAACATAGTGATATAGTGTTAGTGTACAGTGTTAGTGTACAATTATTTTCAGGGGAAGGTTGGTTACCATTTGGAGTACTGTGATTGGGAATACTGGAAATAGTTATGCAACACTGGAGAGACGAGTCAGAGATACTTCAGCAAGTTTTCTTCCTAAGTTTTGATCAACACCAGAGATTTTGTTAATGGCTAAATTATTAGAAATATGTTTACTAGAAACTATTTCTGTATTGGTAAAATTAATAATGATAAAGAAATGTGGATTTTCTGAAAACATACAGAAATTTCTGTCTTTCCAATATTTTTACAGTCCCAATACTTGATAGTTTTCAGAGTGGCACTCCTGACTTCTGACTGAACCAGTAGATTATTTCTGTTTGATTTGAAAAATTTGATCATTTCTATTTAAAAAATTAAGTAAATCCTGCCACTATAATAAACCTTTTCATTCAAGGAACCATCAGAGCACATAAAAAGTAGAGATCGCTGGGCGCAGTGGCTCACGCCTTAATCCCAGTTCTTTGGGAGGCTGAGGTGGGCGGATCACCCGAGGTTGGGAGTTCAAGACCAGCCTGACCAACATGGAGAAACCCCGTCTCTTAAAAAAAAAAAAAAAAAGGTAGAGATCTGGGACCTTGTCAAACTAACAGAACAGGTTCTATGCCTGCTTTTGTGCCTACTTGTCTGTATGTGTGGCAGAATTCCATCTGGGACTTCTTTCCATTGTATCATTCTGCCTGGTAGCCAGGATTTAGAAGAAAAGATCTATGACTCTCATCTACCTATAGTTATGAAAGGTGTGTTAAATTGGATTATTGTTTAAAAATACTGTGTGAAAAGTACGCTTCCTCATCTTTTGACTTTAGGATGACCACAGAGCATGCTTTAGCCAATGTGATGTTGCGACAAAGGCAGAGGTAAAAAATGGGCTTGTTCAGTGGGCTTGCCCTCTTGCTCCTCTGCAAAGACCATGATAGAAACATGTTCTGGGTGCCCTTCTTGTCCAAGAAAGATGAGAAACACATAGAGCAGACTTGGATCTCAACTGCAGCTCAGAATCACTCATCTGAAATTAGCTAGGTGGTTGTTTGATATGTGGCAATCACTGACTGGTATTTAAGGCTACCAATATTTATCCCCAAACCTAATGATCACGAGTGTTCAAATTAGACGAAGTAGTATGCAATTTTCAAATAATGCTTCATTGAATTCTCACCACAAATCTAGGAGTTGGCATTCTTTTTCTATTGTATAGATAAAGCAATCAAGGCTAAAAGTGATGAAAACAACTTGGACCAAATCACACCACTAGGAGAAATAGAGCAAGAATTATCTCTAATCAGATTGCAGAGTGCATCCTCTTCCACTGCACTGCATTGTGCACTCATACTGATTTGCTTAGAATGAATTGAACTTTAGATAAAGATGTATCCATGCAAGCAGCAATAGAGACAATGACTGAACACATAATCCAGTGAGGGTCATTTCTGGGCACGCTTACTCAGCAAAGTCATCTTTAATGAGCACCTACTATGTGTCAGTGCATTGTAGTATGTCCCAGGGATTTAATGATTAAGCATGATAGATATTGTCCCTGTCCTCTAATCTTATTATGGATGTGTTTAATATATACATGCTTTAAAGTTTGTTTGTGATGTAAGAATTTGGTCTAATTTTACACTGTGTATATAAACAACAGCCCTAGACAAAGGAAACTCCATTCCTGATGGAATGACTTTTCAGGTGGTGACTACTAACTGTTTGGAATGCAAGTAACAACTACTCTCAGAAATGCATTCAACTACTAAATGTATCTGAGTTGTTCTTCCACACAATGCTCCAGTATATTACAGGTCAGAGAGTTGGAGAATAACAAAATTACTCCTACTGTTCTACAGGGGGGAAAAAGCAATGGGATATTATGATTCTTATTAATAAACATTATTAAACTCAGACAATTTCTGAAGTTTAGGATAAAAATAATTAATCTACTGAAAGAATGGTAAACCAGAAAAGATTAAAAATTATAATTAAAGAATGAAAATGACATTTGGTATCAGAGTCATCTCAGCAGACTATCTGAACAGTGCACTAAACAAAGTGAATTATTTCTACCATAATAATGGTATTTACTGTAATACAATGGCATACTAGAAATCTAATTGCAACCTGTCAAGGATTTAAAAAACCACAGTTATAATGTGAAAATACAGGAAGAATAGATATGATCTGTATTTTTAAAGGAACATGGCAATGCTACTATATGGTTCAATTTTCAGATATCAGGATTTAATATAATAAGAAAAGACAGAGAAAATGAAAATTGGAGAAACTTTTGAATAGGTGCTTTAAGAAGGGTATTTGCAACCGATTGGAAACAGGCTGATTTTGATTACATTTTAATGTGAGATAAAATAAAGATGGGGTAAATCCAAAGTAAAACATAATTATAAGTTTCTGCATAATCCCTGGCAAAATATTAAAGATTAGATTTCAGAATTGTGTTAGTAGTTCCATACAACTTTTACTATTCATAGTTACCCATTGTACATTAAGCATTGACAAAAACAGAAAAAATATATTCATAAATGGAAATAACAAAAAGATATTTAATAAGGTATCTAAATTTTAAAGTTTTGCCTTTTCTGAAATAAAAGAAAAAATAAAACACAATAGAAAACCATCTAAATACTAGGGTATGAGTGAGGAGACAGAATGATATAAATTCATTTTTAAATAGAAAAAAATTAAGTGCAAAGTACTTTATTAAAAAAGCATGAACACACCATTCTATATGCTATCCCCTGATTTATTTTCACAATGTTTTATGTGTATATATATCACACACACACACACACACACACACACACACACACACACACACACACACAATAATTTCCATGGGAGGACATTTGAATGGGTATCCATAAGGAGTAATGGAGGTTAATTGGCCAAAAATTCAGGTAAGTAGTCTTATTTCCACAATGGCTGAAAAAGATGAGCATTATTCATTCTAACATAGACATAACTCTAAAATGTGATCAGAAAAATCACAGCTCTTAAATACTGACAATCGATAGATTCGCAGTACTGATACGTAGGTGAGAATAATAGCTTCATTTCAGATAAGTATAAGGGATTTGGGGATATCTGGTTATGAAGAGTTTAAGATTGACAAAATAAGTGTTGATAGAAACTGTTCATGAAAAGTGGCCACCATCCATTCTATATTTTGAGAAACAATGTAATAATCTGGTGATTTTGGTCCGTTTTTGTCTGTCTGTCCCAAATACAGAAGCTGATGGACATATAGAAAATAAACTACTACAAACCTTGATGAGTGATAAAGTCCATCTGCCAACAGCTGCTGAAGTATACTTTGACAGGTATATTGCAGAGAGAGAGGGAGAGAGAGAGAAAGAGAGAGAGACTATTAGAATATATTTTCAGAAATAGTTGTGGATTTTTTAGAAATAAAATTAAAACATAAAACACAGAAGGCATATAGTAGGGAAATATATGTCAAAATTGCATTCCTAAAATACTGTCATCTCTGAGGAAATTGTACTAGCTTTATCCACCTCAAAGTATTTTTCTGATGTATGTAATTAAATAATGATAATACTGACTTACATTTAAAGATATGTTACTTTATTATTATGTTACTTGGCTGAATTCATTATTAAAGATATTGACATTTGAGATGTTTAGAGTACTAGAAGGTATAGATATGGCTATACATTTATTATATTTTAGAAAGATATTTATTTTCTCTCTGATTATAATGGCACTATATTGTAAGGAATTATGATCATAAGAATCACACACAAAAAAACTGGACAAATCTATACTCCTACCACACAGATTATAGGTGAGAATATAGGTGTCATCATTTTGGCATATTTGCTTCTAATAATTTTACTGCTCTATTAAAAAATACATATGTACAAATTTGTTTCCAGCTTTTTTCTTAATATTATATCAGCAACATTTTCCTATGTGATTAAAATTTTTAATAAACATAATTCTATTTTATTTATTTATTTTTTTAAAGATGGGGTTTCACCACGATGGCCAGGCTGGTTTTGAACTCCTGACCTCAGGTGATCCACCCACCTCGGCCTCCCAAACTGCCAGGATTACAGGCGTGAGCCACCGCGCCTGGCCAATTTTATTATTTTTTTTTTGAGACGGAGTCTTGCTCTGTCACCCAGGCTGGAATGAAGAGTGCAGTGGCGTGATCTTGGCTCACTGCAACCTCCGCCTTCTGAGTTCAAGCGATTCTCATGCCTCAGCCTCCTGAGTAGCTGGGACTACAGGGGCATGCCACCACGCCTGGCTAATTTTTGTATTTGTTTAGTGGAAATGGGGTTTCACCATGTTGGTCAGGCTGGTCTCGAATTCCTGACTTCAAGTGATCTGTCGGCCTCAGTCTCCCAAAGTACTGAGATTACTTGTGTGAGTCACCGTGCCCAGCGATAAACATAATTTTTAATTGCTATGTAACACTCTATTAAATAAATGAACTCTATATTTAGTGTTCTTTTTATTTATATGTTTATTTTTGTGATTTTAAATGACAAGAATTAGCATCTTTGTATTTCAGAATATTTTTTAGCAAAGATCTTTACAACTGGAATTATTGAGTCAAAGGCTAAGCGTTTAACATGAAGCTATGGTAAATACTGGCTAGCTGTTTGCCAAACTTGCTTGATTTTCTTTCTGGGTACAGAGATAGGCTACATTTCTCAGCCTCCCTTGCAGCGAGGTAAGGACATGAGAATGAATTCTTTCCAAAGGAATGTGGCAGAAGTGATCAAATCATGCACAGTGCTTCCAGGTCTGGCCCAAAATTACATCTTACACAATTCTCAAGGCTCTCTCTTTCCTAATTTGCTAACGGTGTGTCAATGCAGGGTGAGCTTGGAAGGCATTTGTGAAAGACAGCAGAGTATTTGTCAGGCTGTTTCTGAAGAACTGTGGGGCAGAATATCTTTCATTCCCATTAGCTTGAATTGATGTCAGCATGAAAAATAAAATTCTATTGTGTTAAAATACTGAGATTTGGGGGCTTATTCATTTTAGTGCTAGCATAATCTTAACTAATAGAGACATTAGCATTGAAAATGAGATCCTACTCTCTAATAAAAACCTAAAATACGTGGAATCAGTATTGGGCAGTGAGGACATTAATATCAGAAGATAGGAAGATGGAGACTCATATAATACAATGGTAAAATATGTGTTAACTATTCACAATAGCAAAGACATGGAGTCCACCTAAATGCTCATCAAGGACAGATTAGATGAAGAAAATGTGGTACATATACACCTTGGAATACCATGCAGCCATAGAAAAGTATGAGCTTATAGTCTTTTGTAGGAACGTGAATGGAGCTGAACAGAAAACCAAATACCGCACATTCTCACTTATAAGTGGTAGCTAAATGATAAGAACTCATGGACACAAAGGAGGAAACAACAGACACTGGGGCCTACTTGAGGGCAGAGGGTGGGAGGAGGGACAGGAGCAGAAAAGATAACTATTGGGTAATGGGGCTTAATATCTGGGTAATGAAATAATCTGTATAACAAATCCCATGACACAAGTTTACCTATATAACAAACTTGCACATGTACCCCCAAACCTAAAATAAAAGTTAAAAAAGAAGTAAGTAAAACAAAATATGTGTTAAAACTGTCACTGGAAATAGCATAAAGACAGCCAGGTACTTACAGAGCCTGTAGCTCTAGCGAAAAAGACTGGAAAACAGAATTTTGTGATATGTGTTGGTGGTTACTGGCTTCCATTAAGAAGGTATTAGAAGAAAAAAAAAATGAATCTGCTTAACAGGCTCCAAGCAGAAATAAAAAGAAATACAGAGGGAGAAGATATTTGGGGCATCAAAGAGTTTGAAACATCAACTGTTTCTAGATTCCAAACAATAGGAAATAGAATTGAAGGTGTAGTTTTTTCTCCTAAACTGTATGACCTCAGGGATGCTGCTATCAAATTGGGCGCATGTGAGAGGCATGAAGGTGAGGAAGCAGGGAAATAAGTCACGGATAATAGTTATGTTTATGAAAGAACTTTGGGTAGGTTCCACATAAGCCTGAACTTAAAAAGCCATTGGCTGTGTGAGCCTTAAAATCATCCTTTAGCCCCTAAACAGAAAAGTTTCTTATCAAAAGCAGAATTAGGGTCAAGGAAAAGCACTTATTCACTCTTAAGTAGGGCGTTCGGAATTCTCAGATAATTCCATTTATATGAAATATTCAAAAAAGGTACATCTGTGGAAGCAGAAAGTGGATTAGTAGTTCCCTGGCATTAGGGTGGGAGTTACAAATGGGTATGAGGGGTCTTTGAGAGGGATGCTGGAAATACTCTAAAGCTGGATGGTGGTGAGAGTCACACAACTCTGTGAATTTACTAAAAGTCATTGAATTGCATAGTTGAAATAAGTAAATTTTACGGTATGTTAACTACATCTCAAAACAGCCTTTTAAAATAAAAACCTGGATGGATCCAGAAGCCAGCCCAAGTGGCTGCCTAGTTCTCTTGGATTGGGGGCTGATTCTACTGGGGTTGGGGGTCACTGCCAACCCAACATGCATGGATTGAATTGCAATGGAGAAATAGTCATGGGAGACATCACTTAACTGTAGCCCCATCACAGGGTCTGTCTGTAGCCCCATGGTGGGGCGTCTGTCTGTAGCGCCGTTGCAGGGTATCTGGATTGGTAAGTATCCTAGGCACTGCCAATGCCTCCTTCCTTCTCCCAATTGTTTCTGTAGCCCTGTGGTGGGGTATCTGTAGCGCCATTGCATGATGTCTGTTTGCAGCTTCACCATGGGGTGTCTGTGTCCTATAGCCTCATTGCAGGATGTCACTTTGGCTCCTGGGGGTCGGTTGGCTCTTTCTAACTAGTAGGAAGAGTCCTGGTTTGGGAGACTTCTCATCAATCAGGAAGATTTTGAGGAGGTTTCTCAGATGGGGAAAAGGAGGATAGTTTGGACGGGATACTCTTGCAGTTCTTGGTCAGGGATCTGATTTGGAAGGCATTCTGTCCATCTTGTCTTTGTGTGTGTCTGTATATGCAGAAGGAATCTCAGAAGGGGTTGCTAATGGAAGTCCAGCAGGCCTAACTCAGAGAACCCTCCTTATTCGTCTGGTCACATTTGAGGAGGTCTAAAGAAGGCTCAACAGGCCTGTCTCTCGGGGTGATTATCTGTTCTTCACCTTACCAAGAGACCCCATGTGAATTACTGTTCGGAGGTCGTCCGTTCCCATCTGGAGTGAACCAAAGACAACAGGGACTGATGGGAAAAAGTTTGAGCCTTGCCAGGGTGATACTGGGTGCTGAAAAGGTGACTAACGTTTGTTTTGTTATGTGTGTTTTGCTGGGATGGAAAATGTTAATTGTAAGGCCGGTTGCCTTGCTGGGAGCTTGGATGCACCGGCGCGGGGGGGGGGGGGGGGGGGGGGGGGGGGGGGGGGGGGGGGGGGGGGGGGGGGGGGGGGGGGGGGGG
>CAUYQU010104631.1:0-18551 GCA_963574635.1 Cheracebus regulus
AAGAGAAAGGAATCAGCCACCTGGGCCAAAATGGACCACTGAACTCAGGGGACCCTAGGACCAAGAACCAGTATGCAGAAGACACTGTGGGAATGCTGTACAGACAGCCAGCCTTTGCCCTTCCTTTAGCTCTCTCCAGATTGCATGGCTCCTAGTGCGGAGTGCTCACAGGCTTGACGACAAGAAAGGAGACAGGGGACAATTTGCCGAGGCTCCTAATGGCTCATAGTTTCACACTTAGAGCATCCACAAAGAGAACGGGATATACGGTGTGTCATTGTGTCGTGAGGTACTCTCTAAACGATTCATTTACTGTGACATTCACCTCAGAGGAACAAGTGGGCAGCTTGTTGGTAAACTAGAGGGACTCAACCGTTGACTTTTATCTCGACTCCTTTAAGAATGAAAATGAAGTTCCTCCAGGCCTAGTGCTGCACTGAAACATCCCCCACTACCAAGGAGCAGGAGATGAAATAGTTTCCTAGAACACATGCCTACGCGGTACCGAAAGTGAAAAGAGAAAGTGAAAAAGAAGCACAAGCAGAGGAAAAAACAAGAAGAAAAGAAAGAAGAGGAAAATGCAGGAGGAGGAAGGGAGTAGCGGAAAGAAAGAACAAGAGGCAGAAAAGCAGGAGGAGGAAGAGTAGCAAAAGAAGAGGAACAAGAGGAAGAGGAAGAAGAAGAACAGCAAGAAAAAGGAAAAACAGAAGGAGTAGGAGAAGAAGAAGGGGAAGAAGACGAACAAGAGGAAGAGAGAAGAACTAGAATAAAAAGAAGATGAACTAACTGGTGAGCCACCACTTTCCAGTGAGCCCCCATGCTCCATCTCACATGGCAAGTGGCTCTCTCCAGGAAAGCCACCTGTGAAACCCAACCAGAATACCCCTCCCACTTCTGGGCACTGATGAGTACCTAAGCTCTAGTGACAGAGATAGCTGAAGGCCTCACACAAGAGTCCTTCCAGTCCAATTTCATCCCAACAAACATCTGGCCCGACTGCCTGCTGCTGGATGGGTCAACAATGTGCAGATGTTGGACCTGGTTGTATTTGATTCAAACTTTGGTCCCTTCCTCAGGAGGGAGAGTGCTGCCTAGGGACAAGTGTGGTGCATACAAGCACGTGGCCTGGCCTCTTGCTTAGGAGGCCTTGCAGATTCATAGAGGAATCTGCAGCGCCACACAAGCAGGCACACACACCCACCCACCCCTCCCACTGAACTCCATCACACAGCCTCCAGTGCCACCCATGACCACTATGACACAGATCTAAGTGTCTAATTTCTTGACCACAGTCTCCTCTGGTCACTGAGATCCCCATCCAGAGAAGAATGCAGAGGAAGGGAGGGAGGCAGAGATTACCCCTAATGTGGCAGGTGTCCCCAAAGTAACCATGTAGGTAGGAGCAAAGCTGTAGGTGAGGTGGGTGCCCCTTGGCCGGTTTCTTTCTTTCTTACTTTTCTGTGTGTGTGTGTTTGTGTGTGTGTGTGTCTGTTTCTTTTGTTCCTTCGGAAGCCAATGGAGAAAACGTAAGGCAAGGTGTGAGAGGAAAAGATGTGAACGCCATTTGTAGAGCCCCAGTGCCATCCAGCAGAAGTTGTTTCTGAACATGACAACAGGCTGCAGAGACACTTGACTTCAGCCAGGCACTGAATTCAGGGAGGATGTGTGAGGCTGGATGGACTCTGCCTGATCCAGGCTTTCCGTGACTGGGGTTTAGAGTCTGAGAACAAAGTGTACCTGACATGGGACCCCTTGGAGAAGCAGCTACTCTAGAGGCCCTGAGACAGAGCAGTCAGGCAGCCCCAAGACCTGTCAGCCCACAGGGCAGAGCTACCCCGGCAGCCATTTTGAGATGGACATAAGGGAAGCCACTGGCCACTAATGACAGAGAATGAGACTGTTTACTCTGGTCTCTTTTGTGAACACTTCTGAGGTGCCCTTGACTGGAGCCACGCTGGGTCCAGGGAGCCTATATCTTGATGGAGCACAAAGGCGCTTCAGGGTGTTGAGTGTGCAGTGACTCAAGACAGGCTATTACTTGAGACAGCCAGGGGCACCCATGGTGGCCAACCTGCCTGCCCTTCCTAAAGACAGCTGTGGTGCCAGGGTGCCATCCTGGGAATGAGCCCAGGCCAAGGGCCAGCCAGCAGTTCCTCTCATCCAGCTTCAGTCTTTGGGCTCCAGGTGGCCATCTCTTTTGCGCTCCTGGGTTTTTCCAGCATTTGTGCCCACCTGCCTCCCATTTCCAGAAACAGTTTCCGCCTGATGGCAGTATGGCTCCACAAATGCCAACCACAAGCATAACCCTGCCCCTCCAAGCTGAGGGCCTCCGCCTTTTGCCATGTGAAAAAAGTAAAGAGGAAAAAGAAACAAAACCATACAGGGAGAAGAGAAAGGAATCAGCCACCTGGGCCAAAATGGACCACTGAACTCACGGGATCCTAGGACCAAGAACCAGTAGGCAGGAGACACTGTGGGAATGCTGTAGAGACAGCCAGCCTTTGCTCTTCCTTTAGGTCTCTCCAGATTGCATGGCTCCCGCTAGTGCAGAGTGTTCACAGGCTTGACGACAAGAAAGGAGACAGGGGACATTTTGCCAAGGCTCCTAGTGGCTCAGAGTTTCACACTTAGAGCATTCACGAGGAGAACGGGATATACGGTGTGTCATGAGGTAGTGGGTATACGGTTCATTTACCGTGACAATTCACCTAAAAGGAACATGTCGGCAGCTTTTAGGGACTCAACCGGTTTTTATTTTTGCTCCTTTAAGAACGAAGGTGAAGTTCCACCAGGCCTAGTGCTGCACTGAAACATCCCCCACTACCAAGGAGCAGCAGATGAAGCAGTTTCCTGGAACACATGCCAGCGCAGTACCGAAAGTTAAAAGAGAAAATGAAAAAGAAGCACATGCAGAAGCAAAACAGGAAGAAAAAGAAGAAAAGGGAAATGCAGGAAGAGGAAAGGGAGTAGCAGAAAGAAAAGAAGACAAAGAAGAAGAAGAGGAGTACGAAGAAGAAAGTAGGAGGAGGAGAAGAAAAAGAAGGAGGAGGAGGAGGAGAAGGAGAAGAAGAAGAAGAAGAAAGATGAACAAGAATAAAAAGATGAACTAACTGGTGAACCACCACCTTCCAGTGAGCCCCCATGCTCCATCTCACATGGCAAGTGGCTCTCTCTCCAGGAGAGGCACCTGTGAAACCCAACCAGAATACCCCTCCCACTTCTGGGCACACATGTGTGCCTAGGCTTTAGTGATAGAGGTAGCTGAAGGCCTCGCACTAGAGTCTGTCCAGTCCAGTCCCATCCTAACAAACATCTAGCCAGACTTCCTCTGCTGGATGGGCCAATATTGTGCAGATGTCTGTTGAACCTGGTTGCTTTGATCCAAGCTTTGGTGTCTTCCTCAGGAGCTAGAGTGCTACCTAGGGACAAATGTTATGCGCACAAGCATGTGGCCTGGTCTCTTGCTTAGGAGGCCTTGCAGTTTCATAGAGGAATCTGTAGCACCGCACAAGCAGGCCCACACACCCACACACCTACGCCTCCTACTGAACTCCCTCACACAGACCCCAGTGCCACTCATGACCACTGTGCCATAGCCCAGAGGTTCTGATTTCTTGATGAAGTCTCCTCTGCTTCACTAGAATCCCTGCCAAGAAAAGAACCCAGAAAAAAGGAGGGACCCATAGATCCCCCCCTATTTTGTCAAGTTTCCTCAAAGTAACCATGTAGGTAGGAGCACTACTGTAGGTGAGGTGGGTCCTCCTTCGACACTTTCTTTCTTTTCTAAGTTTGGTTTTACCTTTTTTGTGTGTGTTTCTATTGTTCCTTTGGCAGCAAATGGAGAAAACTAAATCAAGGTGGGGGAGGAGTAGATGTGAATGCCATTTGTAGAGCCACAGTGCCATGCAGCGGAAGTTGTTTCTAACATGACAACACGCTGCAGAGACACTTGAATTCCACCAGGCATTGAATTCAGGGAGGATGCGTGAGGCTGGCTGAACTCTGCCTGATCCAGGCTTTCTGTGACTGGGGTTTAGAGTCCAAGAACAAAGTGTACCTGACATTGGGACCACTTGGAGGAGCAGCTACTCTACAGGCCCCAAGACAGAGCAGCCAGGCAGCCCCAGGACCATTCAGACCACGGGGCGGAACTGCCACGGAAGACATTTTGAGATGGGCATAAGGGAAGCCACTGATCACTGATGGCAGAGAATGGGGCGTTTACTCTGGTCTCTCTTGTGAACAGTTCTGAGGTGCCTTTGGCTGGAGCCACACTGGCTTCAAGGAACCCCTAACTTGGTGGGGAACAAAGGAGCTTTGAGGTGCTAATTGTGGGGAGACTCATGACCTGCTATTCCTGGAGACGGCCAGGGGAATCCATGTCGGGCCAACCTGCCTGCCCTTCCTTAAAGACAGCTGTGGCTCCAGAGCGCCATTCTAGGAATGAGCCCAGGCCAAGGGCCAGCCAGGAGTTCCGCTCTTTTCCTGCTTCAGTCTTTGGGCCCCACGCTGCCATCTCTTTTGCGCTCCTGAGTTTTCCCAGCACTTGTGCACAGCTGCCTCTCATTTCCAGAAACAGTTTCCACTTGATGGCAGTATAGCTCCACAAACGCCAACTACAACCTTAAACCTGCCCCTCCAAGCCCAGGGCCTCCACCTTTTGCTATGTGAGAAAAGTAGAGGAAAAAGAAACAAAAACAGGGAGAAGAGAAAGGAACCAGCCACCTGGGCCAAAATGGACCCCTAAACTCAGGGGATCCAAGGACCAAGAACCAGTAGGCGGGAGACCCTGCAGGAATGCTGTGAGGCAGCCAGCCTTGCACTTCCTTTGGCTCTTTCCATGTTGCATGGCTCCCGCTAGTGCAGAGTGTTCACATGGCTTGACTGAAATGAAAGGAGATAGGAGACAACTTGCTGAGGCTCCTACAGGCTCAGAGTTTCACAGTTAGAGCATCCAGAAGGAGAACACGATATAATGACTTGTCATGATGTACTGGGTAAAGGGTGCATTTACCATGACATTTCACTTAAAGGAACATGTTGGCAGCTTTTTGGTGGACCACAGGGACTAAACCGGTGACCTTAATCTCTGCTTCTTTAAGAACAAAAGTGAAGTTTTCCTCCATGTGTAGTGCTGCACTAGAATATCCCCCACTACCATGGACATCCGACAAAGCAGTTTCCTAGGACACACGCCTGCCCAGATCCGAAAGTGAAAAGAGAAAGAGAAGGAGAAGCAGAAGCAGAAGTAAAAGCAGGAAGAAAAAGAAGAAGAGGCAAAAAAGCAGGAAGAGGAGGAAGAGTAGCAGAAAGAAAAGAAGAAGGGGCAAAAAAGCAGAAGGAGGAGTAGCTGAAAGAAAAGAGGAAGAAGAGAAGTAGAGGAAGAAGAAGAAGAAGATAACAAGGAGAAGGAGGAAGAACAAGAATAAAAGAAGACAGAGTAACTGGTGAACCACCATGTTCCAGTGTGCACGCATGCTCCATCAGACATGCCAAGTGACTCTCTCTCCAGGAAAGCCATGCTTAAAACCCACTTGGAATACCCCTCCCACTTCTGGGCATGCACGAGTGCCTGGGTTCCAGTGATAGAGGTAGCTGAATGCCTTGGACAAGAGTCTGTGCAGTCCAGTCCCATCCCAACAAACACCTGGCCCGACTCCCTGCTGCTGGATGGGTCAACAATGTGCAGATGCCTGTTGGACCTGGCTGCTTTTGATCCAAACTTTAGTCCTTTTCCCAGGTGGGAGTGTGCTGCCTAGGGACAAGTGTGGTATGCACAACCATGGGGCCCGGTCTCTTGCTTAGGAGACCTGTGCAGATACATAGAGGAATCTCCTGCACCATGTAGGCAGACCCACACCCTCAAACTACCTTCACTGAACCTCCCAACACTGCCACCAGTGCCATCTACCCCTACCGTTCCAGAGTCCTAATGCTGTGATTTCTTGAAGATAGGCTCCTCTGGTTAACTGGGGACCCTTGCCCAGAGAAGAATCCAGAGGGAAGGAGGAAGGCAGAGATCCCCCCTACTGTTGCAGGTTTCCCCAAAGTGACCAGATAGGTGGGGAGCCCTGCTGTAGGTTAGGTGTGTGCTCCTTGGCTGTTTTCTTTCTTTCTTTATCCGCTTGTATTTTTTTTCTTTGTGTGTGTGTGTGTGTGTGTGTGTGTCTGCTTTGTTCCATTGGCAGCAAATGGAGAAACAAAAGGCAAGGTGGGGGAAGGAAAAGACGTGACCTCCATTTGTGGAGCCACAGTGACATCCAGCAGAAGTTGTTTCTGAACATTACAACAGACTACGTAGACACGTGCCTTCAACCAGGAACAGAGATCAGCAAAGACGTGCAGGGCTGGATGGACTCTGCCTGAGCCAGGGTTTCCCTGACTGGGGTTTAGAGCCCGAGAACAAAGTGTACCTGACCCCTTGGAGTGGCGGCTACTCTAGAGTCCCCGAGACAGAGCAGCCAGGCAGCCCCAAGACCAGTCAGCCCGGGGGGCGGAGCTGCTCCAACAGCCATTTTGAGATGGGCACAAAAGAAGCCACTGGCTACTGAGGGTCGAAACTGGGTCTATTTGCTCTCATCTCTTTTTGAGCAGTTCTGGGGTGCCCTTGGCTGGAGCCACGCGGGGTTCAGGGAGCCATTATCCTTCCGAAGAACAAAGGAGCTTCGGAGTGCTGAGTGCGGGGCGACTCACGACCCACTATTCCTGGAGACAGCCAGGGGAACCCATGGCAAGCCGGCCTGCCTGTCCTTCCTTAAAGACAGCTGTGGTGCCACGGTGCCAACCTGGGAATGAGCCCAGGCCAAGGGCTAGACAGGAGTTCCTCTCTCCTGCTGCTTCAGTCTTCAGGCCCCACACCGCCATGTCTTGCTTTCATCTGCGCTCAGCTGGGCTTTCCCCAGCACTTGTGCCCAGCTGACTCTCATTTCCAGAAACAATTTCCGCTGGATGGCAGTATGGCTCCAGAAATGCCAAGCACAACCCTAACCCTGCCGCTCCAAGCCGAGGGCCTCCGCCTTTTGCCATATGAAAAAAGTAAAGAGGAAAAGAAACAAAAACAGACAGGGAGAAGTAAACGAAATCAGCCATTTGGGCCCAAGTGAACCAGCAAACTCAGGAGACCCTAGGTCGAGGATCCAGCAGGAAGGAGACCCTGGGGGAATGCAGTTGAGGCAGCCAGCCTTTGGCCTTTGGCTCTCTACAAATTGCACAGCTCCTGCCAGTGCAGAGAGTAAGACAAAGGACACATTAATCATGGCCACTGAGAAACCAACAGAGGACTGGGATGATAGGGCGGCAGCTGCAGGACAAGGCGCTGGCCACCGAGCAGACTTACACAAGGTTTTTCTTCAGGACTGGGCATCCTCCCAGAGCCTAAAGCTGCCAGTGGAGTTTACCACCACGGGATGTCACATGGAGGTCACCAGAAAAGGCCGATGGCTACACAGGAAGTCACAGGGCCGGAAACAGGAGCCTCCCTCGCAGGGGACACTCAGCAGCTCACTCAAATCTGACTCTGCTCAGGCTGGCTTGGCTTTCACACAGGCGGGGGAGGGAGGAGGGGGCCTCAGGGAGGTGGGGGAAGCCCCCCATGCACCACAGATTCTCATGGCATCACACAGGACCAAGGCTCCCAAGGGGACTTTCTCTGCCCCTACACAAAGTGGGGTCCCTTTTTAAGCAGCTTGACTCAAGATGCTCATTTGACACCCGCTACCCGGGCCTATCTGATAACAGACTTCCCACATTCATCCTCAGGAAAAGGCCCTAGTTGACCAAGAAATAACACGATGACCAAGGCCTGGAGCCAGGAATGCTCGCTGTTTCCCCTTTCCCCTTGCACATTTAGAGCTTGTGTGGGAGAGATTGTGGGCAATCTTGTGACTGTGGTGGTGTGTCTGTCTGTGTGGCACAATAATCGGGCTGGCACCTTTGTGTCCATATGAGCTTACTTGTTTGTGTCTGCATGGGCATGTGTAGGTGTGCGTTTGTGTCTGCATGTGCATGTGTCTCAGTGTGTGTGTGTTTCTGATTTCATTTCTGGATACAGGGCTCCCTTGTGACTGCCTGTGTATGTGGCTGTGGCTGTGGTCTGTGGGTGCCTGCCTGTGTGAGAGTGGGCAAATGGGCACGGGGCACAGACAGCCTGCCTGTACACACTGAAATCCAGATCGATGTGTTCACATGGTTCTTCTGAAATGAAAGGAGACAGGGGACACCTTGCTGAGGCTCCTACTTCAAGCCTCCGAATTTCACACGTAGGGCATCCACAAGGGGAACAGGATAGAATGGCAACTCATGAGACACTGGGTAAACGGTGGGTTTACCATGACATTTCACTAGAAAGTAACATATGTGCAGCTTTTTGGTGGACCTCAGGGGCTCAACCAATGACTTTCATCTCAATTCTTTAAGAACAAAAGTTAGGCTTCCCCAGGCCCAGTGCTGCAGTGGGACATCCGCCATCACAAAGCAGCTGGAGCAGAAGCAGTTTCCAAAAACACCTGCCCACCCAGATCTGAAGCTGAAAAGAAGCACAGAAGAGAAGCACAAGCAGAGGCAAAAGCAGGAAGAGAAAGAAGAGACAAAAATGGAGGAGGAGGGGTGGCAGAAAGAGGAGAAAAAGAGGAAGAAGAAGAAGAAGAGGAGGAGGAGGAGAAGGAGGAGGAGGAGGAGGAGAAGGAGGAGGAGGAGAAGGAGGAGGAGGAGAAGGAGGAGGAGGAGGAGGAGAATAAAGAGAAGGAGAACAAAAGGAAGAAGAAGAAGCTGCAGCAGAAGCTGACAAAGAGGAGAAGAAAAGAAGTAGAAGAGCAAGATAATAAACAAAAAAAAGAAAAACAGGATCAAAGTTAAAGAGAAGGCGAAGCGGAAGGATCAGAAGCAGAACAAAAAACAGAGCAAAGGCAGAAGCAGAAGAAGCAGAGGAAGGGGAGGAGGAAGGTGAAGCAAGAAGAGTAGGAGAAGAAGAAAAAGGAAAGAGGAGAAGAGGAAGGATGTGGAAGAAGCAGAAGGAGACCGAGAGCAAAAAGTGGAAGGTCCATGCCACTGTACTGTCCTGAAGGATCGCCTTCAGGGAGGCCCGAATGCATGCCCACATAAACAGTGAGTGGCAAGGAGCCACCAGTGACGTCCCGCATAAAGGACACACCACCAAGGAGCTTCTTGTCACAGAGAAAGAGGCACTGGCGAGGAGAAAGCATCAGCCTCTTAAGCCCAAGGTTTGCACCATGTCCGCACAGAGGCCTGTTGGGCCAGGAGGCTGCCCTGCTTCCCACTACGCTTACCCCAACCTGACACACACACTTGACCAGCAAATGTTGGAAAGCCAGACAGAAAGTGACAAGAAAGAAGAACAAGAAGAAACTGGAAAGCTGAAAAACTTCCCACTGATAGTTGCCGAGACCGCCCCACACTGGTGTGAATGAAGGTGTCTGGGCAGAAGCTTGAGTATGGGTAAGGATAGGTGTATGTGCCTGAGGACCTACGAAAGCACAGGTGAAGACAGGAAAGAGTTGGGACGTGATGGGAGTTAATTGTTAAAAATGAGGACATCTAACATGCAGAGTTTCAAAGCCACCCCTAAAAACGCAGACCAGATCTTCCTGCATTCTTCTCTTCTGGAGTTTTTCCTGGGCAGGGTCAGAGGTGTCCCGTGGTGGATGCTACCTACATACGAGGAAAAGAGCCACATTTATTGACAAGTGACAGAAAGGGGATGACTCCAGTTCCACGCTCATGTTGATCTTCCTCCCAGAATGCCGTGAGAGTACAGCCCCACGCACGAGATGTGGGTTCCTCTTATGAGAGTCCTTCACACACCCCTGAGTGTGGGAATCATGACCCATGGGGTAAATTTTCTGTCCTGTGAAGCTCTGCCCATTCCCAACGTGGCCTGCACATCCAGGAAGACTTGTAACCAGCAAAGACAGAAAACACTGGCAATATTCTGACAGCGTTGTGTTCCACGCTGCTCTCCACACACCGAGCAGCATGGGTAGCATATGTAACCTTTGGAGCAACGCGGTCATTGCTTTGCATCCCAACATGAGCTCTGTATGATGACCCACGTCAGGCTTTCTTACGTCTGCCTGGAGATCCTAAAGGGGCGGCATAATATGTGTTCCACCGTTTCATTCATTTTCAGGGTTTAATATGTGGCAAGCACCAGAGTTTAGCCTGAGGAGACCAGAGAGCCCTCTATCAAACCAAGGCACACCCCCACCCCCCGCCCACCCGCAAAACACTAAAGGCTCAACTTCCACTTTCACAGCACAGGAACACAGGCGGGGCGCAGGCGATAGCGAGCAGGGTCGGTGGTCAGGCTACCCATGCACTTTGGCAGAATGAACACCACGCCGGGGCAACTAACTGGTAAACCACCACGTTCCGGTGAGCACACATGCTCCATCAGACATGCCAAATAGCTCTCTCTCCAGGAGAGCCATCTGGGAAACTGACCGGGGATACCCTTGCCACTCCTAGGCACAGATGAGTACCTGGGCTCCAGTGAGAGAGGTAGCTAAAGGCCTCGGACAAGAGTCCATCCTGTCCAGTGCCATCCCAACAAACATCTGGCCCGATTCCCTGCTGCTGGATGGGTCAACAATGTGCAGATGCCTGTTGGACCTGGCTGCTTTTGATCCAAACTCTGGTCCCTTCCCCAGGAGGAACAGTGCTGCCAGGGACAAGTGTGGTGCGCAGAAGCATGTGGCCTGGTCTCTTGCTTAAGAGGCCTTGCAGATTCATAGGGGAATCTGCAGCACCACACACAGGCCCACACCCACACACCCCTTCCACTGAAACCCCTCCCACAACCCCCAGTGCCACCTACGCCCACCTTGCCACAGCCCTAAGGGTGTTATTTCTTGAGGAAAGGCTTTTCTGGTTCACTGGGACCCCTACCCAGAGAAGAATCCAGACAGAAGGAGGGAGGCAGAGATCTCCCTACTGTGGCAGGCTTCCCCAAAGTGACCACATAGGTGGGAGTCCTGCAGTAAGTGAGGTGGGTGCTCCTTGGCCTCTTCCTTCCTTCCTTTCTTCCTTTCTTTTTCTTTTTTTCTTTATCTTTCTGTCTCTCTTTCTTTTTTCTTTCCCTTTCTTTCCTTCCTTCTTTCTTTCCTCTTTCTTTTTCTTTCTTTCTTTCTTCCTTTCCTTCTTTCTTTCTTCGCATTTGGGGTGTGTGTGTGTGTGTGTGTGTGTGTGTGTGTGTGTGTGTGTGTGTTGTTCCATTGGCAGCAAATAGAAAAAGAGAAGGCAAGGTGGGGGAGGAAAACACGTGACCGCCATTTGCGGAGCCAAAGTGCCATCCGACTGGGGTTTAGATTCTGAGAACAAAGTGTACCTGATAATGGGACCCCTTGGAGAAGTAGCTACTCTATAAGTCCCAAGACAGAGCAGTCAGGTAGCCCCAACCTAGTGCGCCCACAGAGCGGAGCTGCCCTGGCGGCCATTTTGAGATGGACATAACAGAAGCCACCGGCCGCTGACAGCAGAGACTGCAGCAGTTTACGCTGGTCTCCTTCGTAAGCACTTCTGGGGTGCCCTTGGCTTGGGCTACGCTGGGTCCAGAGAGCCTCTATCCTCCTGGGGAACAACTGAGCTTCGGGGTGCTGAGTGTGGGGTGATTCAGGACCCACTGTTCCTGGAGACAGACAGGGGAACCCGTGGCAGGCCGACCTGCCTGCTCTTCCTTAAAGACAGCTGTGGCACCAGGGCGCCATCCTGGGAATGAGCCCAGGCCAAGGGCCAGCCAGCAGTCCCTCTCTCGTCCTGCTTCAGTCTTCAGGCCCCACGCTGCCATCTCCTTTGCGCTCCTGGTTTCCCCAGCACTGTGCACAGCTGCCTCCTGTTTCCAGAAACAGTTTCCACTTGATGGCGGTATAGCTCCACAAACACCAACTGTAACCATAACCCTGCCCTTCAAGCCTAGGGCGTTTTGCCATGTGAAAAAAGTAAAGAGAAAAAAGAAACAAAAACAGACAGGGAGAAGAGAAAGGAATCAGCCACCTGAGCCCAGGTGGACCACCAAGCTCGGGAGACCCTAGGACCAAGATCCACTAGCCTGGAGACCCTGAGGAAGAAATGCTGTTCAGACAGCCAGCCTTTGCCCTTCCTTTGGCTCTCTCCAGATTGCATGGCTCCAGCCGGTGCACAGTGGCAAACACAAAAAACACATATTCATGGCCACTGGGATCATAGGGCTACAGCCCCAGGACAAAGTGCTGGCCACCAAGCTGACTTACACAAGGTTTTGCTCCAAGACTGGGGGTCCTCCTAAAGCCTGGAGCTGCACACAGAGTTTACCACCTCAGGATGCCACATGGAGGTCACCAGAAAGGGCTGACGGCTCAACAGGAAGTCACAGGGCCTGAGACAGGAGTCTCCCTCAAAGGGGACACTCAGCAACTCACTCAAGTCTGACTCTGTTCGGGTTGTTTTGGCTTTCACACAGGTTGGGGTGGGAGGAGGGTGGCTCAGGGAGGCGGGGAAAGCCCACCACGCACCACAGATTCTCATGGCATCACACAGGGCCAAGGCTCCCAAGGGGATTTCTCTGCCCCTACCACAACGTGGGGTCCCTTTTTAAGCAGCTCGACCCGGGATGCTTGTTTCAAGCCTGCTGATTAGGACTATCTGATAACAGACTTCCCACATTCATTCAAAGGAAAAGGTCCTAGATGCCTAAGAAATAATAAGATGACCCAGGCCTGAAGCCAGTAATGGCTCATCTGCCTCCCCTTTCCCTCTGCACATTTAGAGCTTGTGTGGGAGAGATTGTGAGCAATATTGTGCCTGTGTCGGGGTGTGTGTGTGTGTGTGCGTGTCTACGTGTGTCTATGTGTATGTGTGTGCGTGTGAGCCCGCTTAAGCATGTGAGTTTGTGTCTGCATGTGCATGTGTCTTAGTGTGCGTGTGTCTGTGATTTCATTTCTGATTGAGGGGGTCACTTGTGACTGTGTGCATATGTGACTGTGGCTGTGATCCATGGGTGACTGCCTGTGGAGTGAGAATGGGCAAATGGGCACGGGGGACAGACAGCCTGCCTGTACACACTGAAATCCGGATCCATATGCTCACATGGCTTGACTAAAATGAGAAGCGATCGTGGACAACTTATGGAGGCTCCTACTGCCTCGGGATTTTACCCACAGAGCATCCACAAGGAGAAGGGGATAGAACAGTGAGCCATGAGGTACTGGGTGAACGGTGAGTTTACCATCACTTTCACTTAAACATAACACGTGGGCAGCTTTTTGGTGAACCACAGGGATAAACCATTGACCTTCATCTCTGATCCTTTAAGAACAAAAGTAAAGCTTTCTCCAGTCTCAGTACTGCAGTGGGACATCCCCCATTACCAAGGAGCAGAAGCAGTCTCCTAGAACACTTGCCCACCCAGATCCGAAACTGAAAAGAAAAAGAGAAGCAGAAGCAGAAGCCAAAGCAGGAAGAAAAAGAGGAGACAAAATAGAAGGAGGAAGAGTAGAATAAAGAAAAGAAAAAGGAGGAGGAGAAAAAGAAGGAGAAGACAAAGACAATGAAGAACAAAAAAGAAGAGAAACAAGAAGAAGAATAAAAAGAAGACACAGCAGAAGGATCAGAAGCAGAACCAGAAGCAGAGCAGAGGCAGAATGAGCGGAGCAGAAGAGGAAGGAGGAGGTGGAGCAAGAAGAGTAGAAGAAGAAGGAAAGCCGAGGAGCAGGTGGGGAAGAGGAAGAAGAGCCAGAGAGAGAACGAGAACAAAAAGTGGAAGGTCCACGCCCTTTCAGCTGTCCTAAAGGATCTACTTCAGGGGGCCTGAATGCATGCCACAGAGAAAGAGGCACTGGCCGGGAAAAAATGGTCAGCCCCTGAAGCCCGGGTCTGTACAGCATCCGCACACAGGCCTGTGGGGCCAGGAGCCAGCCCTGCTTCCTGCTGCCATTACCCCAACCCGACACACACTCCAACAACAAATATTGGAAAGCAGACAGAAAGCGACAAGAAAGATGAACAAGAAGGAACCAGAAACCCGAAAAACTGCCCATTCAGAGTTGCCAACACCACGCCACACAGGTGTGAATGAAGGTGTCTGAGCAGAAGCTTGTGAGTATGGGTTCCTTACCCATACGTGTATGTGCCTGAGGACCTATGAAAGCACAGATGAAGACAGGAAAGAGTTGAGACATGATGGGAGTTCAATGCAAAAAACGAGGACATCTGACACACAGAGAGTCTCAAAGCCACCCCTAAAGACACAGACCAGATCTTTCCGCATTCTTCTCTTCTTGAGTTCTTCCTGGTCAGGGCCGGAGGTGCCCATGGAGGATGCCACCTATATACGAGGAAAAGATCCGCATTTGTTGACCAGTGACAGAAACAGGGTGACTCCTGTTCCACGCTCATGTTGGTCTTCTTCCCGGAATGCACTGAGAGTACAGCCCCACGCACGAGATTGACGTTCCTCTTGTGAGAGTCCTTCACACACCCCTGAGTGTGGGAATCATGACCCATGGGGTAAATTTTCTGTCCTGTGAAGCTCTGCCCATTCCCAGTGTGGTCTGCACATCCGGGAACACTTGTAACCAGCAAAGACAGAAAACACTGGCAATATTCTGACAGCGTTGTGTTCCGTGCTGCTCTCCAGGCACCGAGTGGCATGGGTAGCATAAGTAACCTTTAGAGCAACGCGGTCATTGCTTTGCATCCCAACATGAGCTCTGTATCATGACCCACGTCAGACTTTCTTATGTCTGCCTGGAGACCCTAAAGGGGCAGCATAATATGTCCTCCATCATTTCATTCATTTTCAGGGTTGAATATGTGGCAAGCACCAGAGTTTAGTCTGAGGAGCCCAGAGAGCCCTATATCAAACGAAGGCACAACCCCCCCACCCCCAAAACACTCCAGGCTCAACCTCCACTTCCACAGCACAGGAACACAGGCGGGGCCCAGGCGATAGTGAGCAGGGTCGGTGGTCAGGCTACCCATGCGCTTTGGCAGAATGACCACCACGCCAGGGCTATTAACTGGTGAACAACCACGTTCCAGGGAGCACGCATGCTCCATCAGACAGGCCAAGTGGCTCTCTTTCCAGGAGAGCCATCTGTGAAACTCACCAGGAATACCCCTGCCACTCCTGGGCATGCATGAGTGCCTGGGCTCCAGTGAGAGAGATAGCTGAAGGCCTCGAACAAGAGTCCGTCCTATCCAGTCCTATCCCAAGAATCATCTGGCCCAACTCCCTGCTGCTGGATGGTTCAACAATGTGCAGATTCCTGTTGGACCTGGCTGCTTTTGATCCGAGCTTTGGTCCTTTCCCCAGGAGGAAGAGTGCTGCCTAGGGACAAGTGTGTTGCAAATAAGCATGTGTCCTGGTCTCTTGTTTAGGAGGCCTTGCAGATTCATAGAGGAATCTGCAGCACCATGCACGCAGATCCATACACCCACACACCCCTCCCACTAAACCCACTCACACTGCCCCAGTGCCACTTACACCCACCGTGCCACAGACCTAATGGTGTGATTTCTCGAGGATAGGCTCCTGTGGTTCACCAGAACCCCTGCCTAGAGAAGAATCCAGGGGGAAGGAGGAAGGCAGAGATCCCTCCTACTGTGCAGGTTCCCCCAACGTGACCAGGTAGGTGGGAGCAGCGCAGTAGGTGACCAGGTAGGTGGGAGCAGCGCAGTCAAGGAGGCTTCTTGACTGGTTTCTTTCTTTCTTTGTTTTTTTTTGATGGAGGGTGTGTTTATGTTTGTTTTGTTCCTTTGGCAGCAAATGGAGAAAGATAACGGTAAGGTGGGGGAGGAAAAGACATGACCTACATTTGTAGAGCCACAATGTCATCCAGCAGAAGCTGTTTCTGAACATGACAACAGGATGCAGAGACACACTGTTTCAGCCAGGCACAGAGATCACTGAGCATGTGCAGCCCTGGGTGGACTCTGCCTGAGCCAGGCTTTCCCGGACTGGGGTTTAGAGCCTGCTAACAAGTGTACCTGACATTGGGACCCCGTGGAGAAGCAGCTACTCTAGAGGCCCCGAGACAGAGCAGCCAGGCAGCCCCAAGACGAGTCAGCCTGGGGGCGGAGCTGCCCTGACAGCCATTTTGAGATGGGTACAATGGGAGTCACTGGCCACTGCTCGCCAAGAGTGGGGTCTTTTACTCTGGTCTCTTTTTGAGCAGTTCTGAGTTGCCCCTGGCTGGGGCCATGCTGGGTCCAGAGAGCCCGTATCCTCCCGGGGAACAAAGGAGCTTCCGGGTGCTGAGTGTGGGGCGATTCAGGACCAGCTGTTCCTGGAGACAGCCAGGGGCACCCATGGCGGGCTGACCTGCTGGCCCTTCTTTAAAGACAGCTGTGGTGCCAGGGCGCCATCCTGGGAATGAGCCCAGGCCAAGGGCCAGACAGGAGTTCCTCTCTCGTCCTGCTTCAGTCTTTGGGCTGCACTGCCACAGCCACTTGTGCTCCGGGTTTTTCCCAGCACTTGTGCCCAGCTACTGCCTGTTACAAGAAACAGTTTCCGCTTGATGGCAGTGTGGCTCCACAAATGCCAACTACAACCTTAACCTTGCCCCTCCAAGTCGAGGGCCTCCGCCTTTTGCCATGTGAAAAAAGTAGAGGAAAAAGAAACAAAAACAGACAGAGAGAAGAGAAAGGAATCAGCCACCTGGGCCCAGGTGGACCACCAAACTCAGGGGACCCTAGGACCAAGAACCAGTAGGCCGCAGACCCTGGGGAATGCTGTTCCGACAGCCAGCCTTTGCCCTTCCTTTGGCTCTCTTCAGATTGCTAGGCTCCTGCCAGTGCAGAGAGTAAAAGTCAAAGGACACATACTCATGGCCACTGAAAAACCCGCAGAGGACTGGGGTCATAAAGCTGCTGCTCCATGACAAGGCGCTGGCCACCAAGCTACGTTATATAAGGTTTTGCTCCAGGACTGGGGGTCCTCCCAAAGCCTGGAGCTGCACACAGTTTACCACCTCAGAATGCCACATGGAGATCACCAGAAAAGGCTGATGACTCAATAGGAAGTCACAGGGCCTGAGACAGGAGTCTCCCTCAAAGGGGACACAGGAGATCATTCAAGTCTGACTCTGCTCAGGCTGTCTTGGCTTTCACCCCGGTGGGGGTGGGGGGGGACTCAGATAGGCGAGGGAAGCCCACCACACACCACAGATTCTCATGGCATCACACAGGACCAAGGCTCCCAAGGGGACTTTCTTTGCCCTACCACAAAGTGGGGTCCCTTTTTAAGCAGCTTGACCCAAGATGCTCATTTGACACCTGCTACCTGGGCCTATCTGATAACAGACTTCCCACATTCATCCTCAGGAAAAGGCCCTAGTTGACCAAGAAATAACATGACGACCCAGGTCTGGAGCCAGGAATGCTCGCTGTTTCCCCTTTCCCCTTGCACATTTAGAACTTGTGTGGGAGAGATTGTGGGCAATCTTGTGACTGTGGTGGTGTGTCTGTCTGTGTGGCACAATAATTGGGCCGGCACCTTTGTGCCCATATGAGCTTACTTTGTGTGTGTGTGTGTGTTTGCATGAGTTTGTGTCTGCATGTGCATGTGTCTCAGTGTGCGTGTGTTTGTGATGTAATTCTGGTTGCGAGGGTCTCTGGTGACTGCGTGTATATGTGGCTGAGGCTGTGGTCTGTGGGTGTCTGCCTGTGTAAGAGTGGGCCAATGGACACGTGGCACAGACAGCCTGCCTGTACACACTGAAATCCGGATCGATGTCTTCACATGACTTGACTGAAATGAAAGGAGAAAGGGGACAACTTGCTGAGGCTCCTACTGGCTCAGAGTTTCACAATTAGAGCATCCACTAGGAGAACCGGATATAATGGCGAGCCATGAGATACTGAGTAAACACTGGGTTTACCATGACATTTCATTTAAAAGTAACACGTGGGCAGCTTTTTGGTGGACCAGATGGACTAAACCGGTGACCTTCATCTCTGCTCCTTTAAGAACGAAAGTAAAGCTTTGTCTAGCCTAGTGCTGCAATGGGACATCCTCCATTACCAAGGAGCCCAAGAAGGAGCAGTCTCCTAGAACACTTGCCCTCCGAAATCTGAAAGTGAAAAGAAGAGGAGAAGAAGCACAAGCAGAGGCAAAAGCAGCAAGAAAAAGAACAAGAGGGAAAAAGAGGAGGACGAGTAGAAGGAAAAGAAAGGGAGAAGAAGAAAAAGAAGGTGGTGGTGGTGAAGGAGGAGGAGGAAGAGAGGAAGAAGCTGACAAAAGAAAAAGAAGAAAAGAAGACAAAGATAATGAAGAAAAAATAAGAACAGGAACAACATTAAAAAGAAGATGAAGCAGAAGAATCAGAAGCAGAACAAAAAGCAGAGCGGAGGCAGAAGCAGCAGGAGCGGAAGAAGGGGGAGGAGGAGGTGGAGCACGAAGAGTAGACGAAGAGTGAGGGAACAGGAGCAGCAGGAGGAGAAAGAGGAAGAAGAACCAGAAGTAGAACAAGAGCAAAAAGTGGAAGGTCCATGCCACTGTACTGTCCTGAAGGATCTACTTCAGAGGGGCCCGAACGCATGCCCACATAATAAGTGGCAAG
>CAUYQU010104633.1:0-55978 GCA_963574635.1 Cheracebus regulus
CAGTGTTAAAGTCTCCCACTATTATTGTGTGGGAGTCTAAGTCTCTTTGTAAGTCATTAAGAACTTGCCCTATGTATCTGGGTGCTCCTGTAATGGGTGTGTATATATTTAGGATCGTTAGCTCTTCTTGTTGCATTGATCCTATCACCACCATGTAATGTCCCTGATCTCAGTTATTTTTAATGGATCTTAAGTAGAGTTGTATTTGTACCTTCAACTATTTTATTAATGGTTACATTTTTCTTCTAGTGGATCTTTTTCTAATCTTTGATGTTTTATTCTTTGTTTGCTCATTTATTCCATAAATCTCTTCAAGGCATCTATTTCATGCAAGCAATGTGTTCAGTTCCTTCCTTCTCTTTCTTTAGGAATTCCTCTCTCTCCCAGAGCACTCCTTTTTCCAAATCTTCTTTTGCAGATTTCATATCTCTTTTCATGCTTTGCAGATTTTTTTCTAGTTAATTTTCTCTCTCTGTTAATTACCTGTAGCATTCAATTCTACATTTTACCTATACTACCATTGTTTACTCCTTCCCTGTCCCTTCCTGCTGTAATGAGCTCTTCTGAAATAGATACAGTGTCTTTCTTTCACATTTAAGAAATAGATTACAAATGTTTTCTAAATCCTGTTTTGCTTCTTGTTTCATTTCATGGTTTACTGATTCCATACTTCCCATCCCCACCTGACTCTGCACCCGGGTTCTTAATGCATTTTTCTTCTCTCATACTGACAAACGTTTTCAATGGTTCAAGTCATTTATTCCCCTTTACTCATTCTTCCTTGAGTTTTTCATGATGATATGGCTGTTAGTTCTGAAACCTTTGCTTTAGACTGTTTTACTGGCCTTTAAATAGGCCTTGAAATTGGAAGGTTCACAGGCTCTCACTCTGACTTCCTCCTGGAGATCCAAAAACTCTTTCTTGAGCATATCATGTCCTAAACAAGACACACCTGTAGTGGATTAACCATTCAGAATTATATATGACATCAAATATTACTTTCCTTATATCTATCAAGGTAAAGTCCCATTATCACTGAGAAGAGTAAGTTAATTTATTGATCATGTGCTTGCCATTTACTCCTGCTGTTTGGCAGTTTAAAGAGCACATGCTTCCTGCATCTCATTTATGCAGCTTAAATAGTCACCTGTTTTGAACTGATTTGAGAGGGAAGAAAGACTGGATTCATTGGCAAGTAATGGATCAATTATTATGTAGATTCTAACGCTACCATTCTCCTAGCAAAATGGATGTGATTAGCATTTAAGCATGATGCCAACCCATGCATTTTTCGTTTACTGTTTCCTTCAAACCTATTTGCCAGTTCTTGTGTTGTGATTCCAAGAAATGCATACTTTAATAATAAAGACTTAATTTTTCCTTTGCATGAAAATATTCTAAATACTAAGAAGCCTTATGAAATTGAAGGCAGGGAAATATCAAACTCCATTAAACAACAGCATTATGTATGGTCACCCAGGAGGTTGCACATAAAATTCTGCTAAAGCTAATGGCATTTATGTTCTTCAAGTTTTCCAAACAACGAGTTGAAAAATATACCCTCAAGAATTGTTTATGCCAAGAAAGGCCAACTATTTATAATCACAAGTGGAGTTTCTGCAAAGGTGTCTGCCAGACACTACAGTCCTGGCATACATCCCTCCCAATTTGCAAAAACTCTACTGTTTGGGGTTGAAAGTGAAACATGAGTCCAAAGAAATACTTGCAGCTTTTTCCTAGAATAAGTTAAATTCAGAGTGAAAGAATACAGAAGAGGACAAAAGGTATAGGAAATCACAGCATAGGCAGCCCTGCCTTAATTTTAGTGAAAAGGATTAGTACTGGTAGCCCTGCAGTAAAGCTGATCGCCTGTGATCAGGGAGTAGGATAGTTGTAATCCCTTTACTATACCACTGAGTTGATTGATTAAATTAAAAGTTATGAGTCAAATGCCCCCAGAGCATCTTGGAACCTTCCTGACTCTCTGCATATTCATATGGTCCTAATGACCTTCCACTGGAAGGAAAAAGTGTGTGCTACCTGCAGGGAACACATGAAGAAAGGCTTATTAGGAGGAGGCGAAACTTTTTCACAACCACCAGCAAGAGTTTAATTAAACTCTAACATTATAAGCTTGCCTCAATTTAAGAGCGAAATGTACCAGGTTTTTCCTGCACACGGAGCCTCCCAGAGTCTTGCAGCTCAAGTGGAAAGAACAATGAAAAGCAGAAGGCTTTCTTTTTACATCTGGCTCCTTGAAATGGGGCTAAGAGGCTTTCTGGAGGGTTTTGCTGGCTAGGACAGTTAGTGTTTACAGATGTGAGTGGCTTTCAGTCATTGCATGTAAATTACATTTGCTTTGTTGCACACACCCTGGGAAAACCAAGAGGAAGAAGAGAAATAATGTTCCTTTATCTGCCCACACACATTGACATTCAAGGCACAGTCTTTTAAGGTTTATTGGGTCCCTAAGCAACCTTTGAAGAGATCTGTACATCTGTCCGGCTGTCCCTACTCCAGCGGACATGGATTCCTTTGCTTTGCTTTTCAAGTCTCTGGTTCCATCTTTGGTCTATTGACTGAATTTTTTTGGTAAACATTTCTTGCATTCAGACCTGAGTGGCCACCCAGCTCCTGGGCTAATTCTGCTTCTCTCTTAAAATTTGATCTGTATTCTGAAAGTGAGTTCATCAGAAAAAATAAATGTGGAAGCTAAAAACCTAAGAAGTAAACTAAAATAGGAAGGTGGGAGAGAGAAAATTCTTGCTGAAACACTGAGTCCCAAAACCAGATCAGAACAATGTGAAAGTTGAAAGGAAGCCTTTCTAAAGTGAGAGAAACTGTCATCTAGGTTTCTTTTGCACCCCGCCCCTCTCCAGAAGAGAGTAGTCAATGGTCAGCATTCCTCTGAGAGGCAATACATATTGTATATAGTCTGAATAATAATGGACTATCATGAGAAGCAGATCATCTAGGAGTGTTGAATCTGAGACTTACTAGAGGGCCTTACGGAAGTTACTTAACCTCTGTGTGCCTCAGTTTTCTCATCTGTGAAGCAGAGATAAAGCACCTATCTCATGAAGCAGTTTTAAGGATGACCTAGGTTCAAAGCTAATCTCCACCACTTACTAGCTGTAGCACCTTGCAAAAGACACTGACTAACTTCTCTGACCTCCAGTCTCCTCTCAGTGAAATCAGAGTCTACATCATTGCATTGTTGTAGAGTTGGATGAGTTAATATTCTTAGAATAGCCTTGGAATATGATGAAAGCTCACAAAGTGTTAGTCAATATTATTTTAAAATGAGACAATGTATAAATGGTCCTTAGCTCAGAACAAGACCAACAGCAAGGACTGTGTTAGCTATGACTGTAATGTGCTTATTTCTAGTTTCATCCTGCTACCCACCCAAATTCTCAACCTTTAAATAGGGATTTAGCTCTGATCTCATGCTGATATCTTGGATAAGTCTTCTCCTCTGATTGAGTTCCATCACCTGGTGAGAATTTGCTGAGATTCCAACCTGACTACTGAATTTCTTCCCTATCCAAGTGGACAGAGGGCCAAGTTCCAAGTATATTTTATCATTGCTGCCTTCACAAACATCACTGAAAGTAAAGGGGCCCAAGTTTACAATTGACAGACACTTTATAAAAGATCTTATACTATAAGGCCTAACCAGCAATGAGGAAATAGAGTTTTCATTTGTGATTTTTCCCCTATCAAAAATGAATTTAATAACAAATAAAATATCCATTTCAGCAGTCGACCAGACAAACACGTGAAACTAGTCAGCTAATTTTAAGTTAGTATTTGATGGCTTTTTGTTTTGTAAATAAGAGAAGTCAATGGAGTTTGGAATTTATGTGTTCTGTGATTTCTGCTGGCCAAGGTCAGTTTCACTTGATTTCTTTTCCCCTCTTTCCCTACCCAACCCCCAGAAGCACATAAGCAGTTATTAGTTGGGATCTGTCTCTATGTATCCTAGAGGCTGAGCAACAAGCAATTAGAGAAAAAGCAAAGCTGAAAGAAGGTAAGGAAACAACCTAATTGTTGAGCCGAGTCCTGGGCAGCTCCTTCTCTCTCTGCCTAGCCTGGTCTTAGTTGGTCTTCTTATTTCAGCCTAAATCATCACTTCTTCAAGGAAGCTCCTCCTGATTCCCCACATTGGGCTGGTTCTAGTTCTTAAAGACTCTTTACAACTCTTTTTACCCTTCTGACTATTTATTGTTCTGTTTATTATTCTGCACTTGAACTCCTGGGCTCAAGCAATCCTCCCGCCTCAGCCTCCTGAGTGGCTGGGGCTACAGGTGCATACCACGATAAATAGAGCATCAAGCTCTCTTTATTGTTTAGTACAGCTGCTTCAGGTTTCCCTAGGGTTATGTTCCTCAGGATATGCCATATAATTTAAAGCTTACAGAATTCAAGATTAATCCTGAAAAAGGATTCAGACTGCATTTTTAGACCAGCTATAAAATGGTACAGCTGTGCATCAATAACATAAGCACAGCTTAAAATTCATTCAGTCACCAGCTTTGAAATTATGATTATTGCAATTTTTAATTTGGGGAAAGAGAATTTGCATTGTTTTGCACATTTTGTGCATAGAATGGCTTTACTAATATTTTTAAATCTTTTTATATGTCTTTATTAATATTTTTATGTTTCTGTGCCTTATGACATGTCCATATAGGTCCAAATCAGACTGCTCTATAATTATTTGTTTAATTAAATTAACTGGCTCTCCCCAGTAAAGGATAACTTCCAGGAACTGTAACTATCCTTTGTTCATTTCAGTTCACCCAGTGCCTAGCAAAATGTTATGTGATAGACACTCAAGAAACCTGGAAGAGATTTAGAGGGATAGAAACTGACACTTTCTGAGAATAAAGAAGGGACATTTTTTTCTTCTCTGTGGGCAGGAAGAACAGCATGTTTTCCATCTTGAAGGCAGGAAAGACTGACCTCTTCCTCTGGGCTCCGTCAGCACCCTGCCTACTCCTGCGTCACAGCACAGATCCTAATTGGCAAAATTATTAATCAGTCTCTCTCCCACTGAAATACTCACATCAGACAGATTCCTTTCTGAATGAAACTGTTCTGCTGTGAAAGACTAACAACAAAGCAGATGCTCCTTCATGCCAGGCCAGTTTGATCTGTTATCCTACTGGCCATCTAGGGTAGAAGGAAAACTAGAGCCTTCTAACACCTGACATCTCCCAATCCAGGAGAGAAGAAGAGAATATTCCCAGTTGCCAAGAAGTGAATTGTAGCTCCCCTTTTTGAGGCTCTAATACAATAGCCACCCCGTCTCATTATGGGCCCAGAAACCTATAATCTCTTCTTTTATCTCTTCCTTTATAAGAATTATTTATTAATTGCTATGCTCCCTGTACAGTGTCAGTTGCACATCATTTAAACAATTGCCTGTTGGACTATACATTCTCAACCCCACTCCTGGTACCAAAATCTGTGTCAGTCAGAGTTCTCCAGAGGGACAAAACCAATATGATATATGTATATAAAAGGGAATTTATTGGGGAGAATTGTCTCACACAGTTACAAGATAAAGTCCTATGATAGGCTGCCTGCAAGCTGGGACAAGAGAGAAGCTGGTAGCCTGGCTCAGTTCAAGTCTAAAAGCCTCAAAACCAGGGAATCTGACAGTACAGCCCTCAGTCTGAGGTCAAAGGCCCAGGAGCCCCTGGAAGGCCACTGGTGCAGGTTGAAGAACCTGAGGTCTGATGTCCAAGAGCAGGAGGAGTGGATGGGTCTTCCTCTCCTAGTTCACTGACTCAAATGTCAGTTTCCTCTGGCAACACTCTCGCAGATATATCCAGACACACTATTTTATCAGCCATCTAGGCATTCTTCAATCCGGTCAACTTGACATCTAATATTTACTATCACACCTGCCCTAGGCTATTGTTTCCCTGAGGACAGAGACTATGTTTTGTTTGTGACTGTGTCACTAGTTCTTAGCCTATGTAAAACAGAATAGACAGCTAGAAGTATCAAATGAATGAGGGATAAAAGAATGGATAGATGAACTGGGCTTCTGGGGTTCACTCCATCCCTTGTAATGATATCAAGGAAATGTCACAAAAGACAAAATCTAGACCCTCTTTAAAATCTGTATTAGTTAAATACATCATGCTTCCTTAAATCTGTAAGAGCTGGAAAAAAATCTCTCATATTACCCTCAACCCTGGAGCAGCACTTATAATTAGTATCTTCAAGATACTACATATATTAGAAACAACACTGGACAAACTCTCTATACAATGAACACATCCTTTGCCTTACCTTTCATTTCCTGTGTCCTCTCTGCTTTTTCTCTGCACTCTGTGATTTTATGACAGACTCTCAAGAAAGGCATTAGAGTTGGTTGGGACCATTACTATATCCCCAGCTCCAGCACCATATCTGATATAGAGTTAGTGCTGAATACATGTTTCTCAATGAACTTGCTGCAAGAAGTCTTCACTTTTAAGAGAATATTTCAATTACTTAAAACAATCATAGACAGGAGGAATATGTATGTACCAACAATCTTAATAAGATTATTCAGAATTGTACACACAAAATTCTGCTGAAGCTAACGGCATTTATATGCTTAAGTTTTCCAAACAATGTGTTGAAAATATACCCTGAAGAATTGTTTATGCCAAATAAGGCTGACTATTCATGATCATGACTGGAATTGCTGCATGTTTTGTGCCAGCCACTTCATTCCTGCCAAACATCCTCCCAATTTGCAAGGATTCTTGGGTTTCATTTTGAAAATAAAGCAGTAAAATCCTTCTTAAGTCCAACTTACGTGGGTCTTAATTTTCATTAGTACTTACTTAGGCTATACTGACTAGAGTAACATCTTAACTCTTTTTTGAAATTCTTGTTTTGATTGACAAAGTGACATGGAATTTTTAAAGTGACAGATTGACAAAGAAGCACAGAAACAAGTCAATAGAATTATGATGTTGGCTTGAGTTCTGAACACTCAACACTTAAAAAGTGACTCATACCACCTTTTGTGCCAGAGACACCAAGAACCTGAAAGGCTGTCCATCAGATATTTCTATTAGCCGAAGCAGGAAAACAGTTCCTTATCCCAGTGGCTCCTAGGCCAAAACTTGTAGAAAAAAAGAAGGAAAAAGACAAAAATCTCACATTGACCAAGGTCTTAAACATGGCAACAAGAGATTATATGCTTGGAAAATAACTCATAACAAATAGGGCTTAAAGGCAAAAGCACTCCTGAAAAGTGGGCCTGCTGAAGACCCTTCAGACTCCATCCATACCTAGGTTGTAAACCAGTGATTTTCCTTATTTGGGAGAATTACACAAGAGTTAAGCAACCCAGCATTATACTAATTCTAACAGGGCCATTACATGTAAAGCTTTATTAAGCACATAGACTCTATTCAGAATGAATCCTGCCTCCACCACTTACTACCTGCAAGAGGTTAGGCAAGACATTTAACCCCTCCGTGCCTTGGTTTTCTCATCTATTAAATGGGGATAATAATAATACTAACTTCACAGAACTAATATGAGGATGAAGTTAATTAATTTATGTAAAGAGCTTAGAAGAGTGCCTAGCATATATTCGGTGTTACATACTTGGTAACTTTTCTCATAACCCTTTTCGTGATCTGTTTCTTGCCTTGGACCCCAGTTCTCATAACTGGGTCTTAATTTTCATGCACGTGTCAGTTCCATAGACAGTTAGGCACTGCCTGCTATCCAGCCGACTTTGTCCTTTATAAAGCGGCCTTTTTTCCCAACCAGACCCATGTAGGAGCCCTCGCCTTGCCCTTCCAGGGATGAATTGCCTTCCTTGCTCCTTCTAATTCTTCCAAGCACTAGAATTCTGCCTCTTATTGCTGCCAGACCTGCCTGATGCCCAGTGTCCCTCTCTCTCACCATCTGCTCCTAATCGCTGGTCTCTCCTAACACCGGGGCCTTCCTGTCTGCTCATCCCAGCACTGATCCTTCCGTCTAGCCTTTTAAGCTCAGCTGCCTGGTCTGGTCTCGATTCTGACCGCACCCTTGAAATTTGTTCAAGCAATGAATAAATTATTCAAATCCTTTACTTCCCTCCAAGGGAGAACGAGGAAGCCAGACCTTATCAAGCCAAAGGAATTCCTGCTTCCCCCCTTGCTGCAACAATTTAATCTCTAAGAAGCTCAAAAGAGCACTAAGGAAATAACCCTTTAATCATAAATGATCCCTCTCCATCAAGAGAAAACAGACCTCTCCTGCCTGGAATTGCCTAAACAGGACTCTTCCATTTCACCAGAGCTTCAGAGCCAAACCAGCCTCCAGTTACCACCTTTGGCTGCAGGTTTCAGAAACTTGGAAAGGGGAACTTTTCATCCTGATTATTGCCTTTGCAGTGTTCTCAGCTGCCAGCATGTGATGGTGGGCATGGGTCTGAGCCTACTTTTGTGTTCTTAAATAAGGCTAAGAGGCTGTTCTTCTTAACTTCTTAGCCCTCAACACTCATCAATCAACGAGATTTCTCGAGTGCACCTATTGTGTGCAGGCCTTTGGAAAGCAAATCACCTCCTATGTACTTTCTAAAATTTTTATGTAAATTTTTCTGGGTATAGAGTAGGTGTATATATATATATAGGGTACATGAGATGTTTTGATACAGGCATGCAACGTGAAATAAGCCCATCATGGGGAATGGTGTACCCATGATGGGCTTTTATCCTTTGAGTTACAAACAATGCAATTATACTCTTTAAGTCATTAAATATTTTTAAATGTACAATTATTATTGACCATAGTCACCCTATTGTGCTATTAAATAGTAGGTCTTATTCATTCTATTTTTTTCTCTTTTGAAACAGCTCCAAAAAAGTCATCACATTCTTTCTAATTTTTTTGTACACACTAACCATCCCCACTTCCCCTCCATCCCCCTACTACCCTTCCCAGCCTCTGGTAACTAGTGTTCAACTCTCTATGTCTATGAGTTCAATTGTTTTGATTTTTAATCCTTATGTACTTTTAAAAGTATTGGAGGGAAGGTGATATTCAGGGCAAAACAAAGTTCTGATGCTGCCAAAGCAGAAGGGACTTTCCTAAGGTCACAGAGTTCAAAAGGAGCAGATCCAAGATTTAATTACATCACCCTCTGTTCAAATACAGATTGTTTGACACATCTCACTCAGTTCACTGGAACTTAGCCTGTTCCCTGGAACTTAGCCTGTTCCAGCTTAATCTCATGCCCTCTGCAAATCATACTCTTGGCTCCACGTCCATCCAGGTTCCTAGACAGCAGCTTGCTCGTTCGGATCTCCAGGCCTTTGCACAGGCTCTTTCCTGTGCTTGCCACCCTCCATCCAGCCTCTGTTTCTTCACCTGGCTGTTTGCTTGTCACCCTTTCATTCTCTTCTTTAACGCTACTGCCTCAGAAAGCCGTTTCCAACGCCCCAGTCTGGATTAGCAGCCCTCCTCTTTTTTGCTTTGTGACTATCCTATCACAACACTTTCCATACTGCACTGTAATTGCCTGTCCACACGTTTAATCCCCTAATATGCTGAGACCCTCAAGGGCAGGGCCCTTATCTGGTTTCTCTCTGAATCTCCTGGAACGAACACAGGATTCAGAGCAAAACATGTGACAGTGAATTTTTGTTAAAGTAAGGTGGATCAAACTCTCTGTTTATCAGGCTGCCTCCCAGACTAAAAATAACAGCTTTGCAACTCCTGGCTAATGGCTCCAGGCAGGCACTCCTGGCCCAGAGCACCTGACCTCTGATCTGCAAAATGTTCTGGGGTAACATGTGTCCTCTCACCTTTGCCTCTTACAGGCTCACTGATCACTGTCATTTCCCTGTTACCACCCCCATTATGGGGTAATCAAACTTTCGGCTTTCATCCAGTGCAGCTCAAGCATAGGGTAAGCCAGAGTGAGCCTGGAGAGACAAGGCAAGAAAAGTAACTCTCCTTCTGCCATCACTTGGTTAGTTCTTCTTTATTAAAAGGGAACTTTTTATTGAAGCATAACATACGTGCAGAAAAGTGGGTACATTGTAAGTCTATAGCTCAAAGCTTCACATCCATGTGAACACATTCATGTCACCGGCACAAAAATCTGAAAATGACTAGGACTCCAGAAGCTTCCTTTTTGTCTCTGTCCAGTCACTACTGCCTGCAAAAGGCAACCATCTCAATTTCTATCATAGATTAATTTGGCCTGTTTTAAAACTTTTTATAAATGCAATTTTATAGTGTGTACTCTTTGGTATCTGGCTTCTTTTGTTCAGCTTTATCATTGGTGAGATTCGTCCATGTGGTTGCATATCATTTTGGTTTGTTCTTTCCCATAGCTGTATAATACTACACTACATGAATCTACCACTTTTCATTTATGTGTCCTATTATGGATGAACATTTGGGTAGTTTACAGTTTGAGGCTATAATGAACAGTGCTGCTATATGCATTCATGTACATGGCTTTTGATAAATATACATGTGCCTTTCTGTTGGTTAGATACTAGATGTGGAATTGCTGGGTTGTAACATAAGTTGCTTAGCTTTAATAAATACTGCTAAACAATTTTTCACACCAAAATAGATCTAATTAATCTACATCCTTGCCCATATTTGATATTGTTGATATGGTTTTGTTTTGTTTTTCCACTTTAACTACTGGATATAGTAGTGATATCATGTTGGGATTTTGATTTGGACTTCTTTGAATTTTGCCTAGTATGTTGTCATTGACCATTTGGATAAACTGAAGTATTTGTTCAGATGTTTTGATCATTTTTTTCTTCTTCTATTCTCTGCCTTTTATTGACTTGTAGGAATTCTTTATATAGTCTAGATATGAGTCATTTGTCAATTATATGTATTGTCAACATCTTCTCCCATTCTATGACTTGCCTTTTTACTTTTCTAATCTTTTGATAAATAAAGGATTTCATTTAAATGTGGTCCACATTATTTTTTTTCTTCATGATTAGCACTTTTTGTGCCCCATATAGTAAATTTTTGCCTACCTCAAAGTTGTGAAGATGTTCTCTTGTATTTCATTCTAAAAGCTTCATAGTTTTTACCTTTCATATCTAGATGTTGAACTGATCTGTAATTGAATTTGTATATGGTGTGAGGTGGGAGTCAATAGTCCTTCTGAATTTTATTCCACAGGACTGTTGGTTGAAATGCCCATCTTTTTTCCACTTCATTACAGCATTACCTTTGTCATACATCAAGTGATCATATATCTGTGGGTCTGTTTCGGGACTCTATTCTGTTATTCTGTTTTATTGCTGTATTTGTCTGCCTTGCCAATAATACACTATCTTTATTATGATTCCTTTATTAAAAGCTTTGATATCTGGGATTATTCTCTGATTTTTTTCCTTAAGATTATTTGGCTATTCTTGATCCTTTGCAATTCTACATAAATGTTGGAATCATGATCAATTTTAATTTTTTTAAAAAACTTCCTGTTACTCTTACTGAGACTGTTTTGAACTCATAGAAAAATGTGGGGAGATATAACAACTTTACATTATTAAATCTTTCAGTCAATGACTATGTCATTCAGTTTATTTAGTTTTACTCTAAGTTCTCTCAATAATGTTTTATAGCTTTCTGTGGAGAAGAGGTCTTGTTCACTTTTTCATGAAATTTATTCCTGAATATTATCTGTTTTATGCTATAGTGAATAATAACTTTTAAAAATTTCATTTTCCAATTTGTCATTGGTATATAGAAATGAAATTGACTTTTGTATTTTGAGTTAATTTCCAGAGACTTTGCTAAATTCACTTATTGTTTCTATTACTTTGTATATAGATTATTTTGGAATTTACATACACAATAAGTTATGCCAATAATTTCTTTCTAATTTTTACAGCTTCTCTTTTTCCTTTGTGCCTTATCACACTGGCTATTACCTCTAGTATGATGTTAAATGGTGGACGTTCTTGCCTTGTTCACAATCTCATGGGGAAAGCTTTTAATATCCATCATTAAGTAAGATTATTGCTATGGCTCTTTTGTAAATATTTTTATCACATTAAGAAAGTTTCCTTCTATTATTAGTTTGATAAAATGTTTTCTTGTGAATGTATATCAAATATAATCAGATACTTTTTCTGTGGTCTATGAACATATTCATGTAATTTTTTCTGTTAATGTGATGAATTGTATTGATTAAATTTTGAATGTTAGACCACCCTTGTATTCCTGGAATAAACCATACATGGTTATTATATAGAATATTTTTTCTAATTAACTGGATATAGAGTTTGCTAATATTTTGTTTGGTGTTTCTATATCTATTGTCATGAAAGAGATTGGGCTTCCATCTTCACTTTTACCTTCGATTTTAGATGAATTTTTTTCTACCTGGGCTGACCTCTCTTTTGTCCTATATATAGACTTAGTTAAATAGATTCTGCTTCATTACTAGCTTAACAAACTTCCCCCAGATCCTCTAGTTTATCTCTTATTGACAGAACAAAATGCTTTCCCAAAGACAAACTAGTCATGAGCCAAGTCATGGTTCAACCACTCCCTGGCAGTTTGTCCACTGTCACATTACAGATCCTCTCTGAGCCTGTTTCCTCATCAGTGAAATGGCATTGAGAAGGAAGTTAGACAATGCATCATAAAGCACCTGGTACAGGCAGGTGCTCAGTTATTCCTGTTTCTCACTATCTCTTCTCTTCTGCTTAAACACTTTACAAATGCTTAAGAGCATTGGCTTACTTATTTACAGGGCTTAGCTGTCAGAGTTAAGATTTAAGTCTGAAAAATGAAATAATGGCAATGGGAGATGTCCATTCTTTTTGTTATACTCTAAAACACAAAGCAAAGTTGTTTAGTGCTCCTGCTAAGCTTTTTTAAATACAAGCTCCTAGATTTTTAAAATTAGATAAACTAGGATTTATCATCCATAGTGCTACAGTTCCTTCCCTGTGGCTTCAAACTCAAGTGTTAATGGAGTATTAAACATTTGGAAGTTGTCCAGGAATATAGCCTCTCTCCCATATTTAACAGTGTTTATGTGGAAAAATCAGTTTGGAAGGACACCTTTAAATAATGTTGTTTCTGGATATATAATTGCAGTGTTACTTGTTAGTGCATAATAAACTGTCAACCAGACTTTATTGTAGCAATGGGAATGAGAGTTTGGGGTGCCCTGAAATTATGTTCTTTGTATATGAGATGAGAATCAGGTGATTGGCTAGGTTTTATTTATAGATATCCAAATAAATCAGGAGTCAGAAGTTCAGAAAGATTGGGCCGGGAAGGCTGAGTCCAAAGAAGGCTGAAATCTATGAACACCAAGAGTCAGCACCCCTAATGTTATCAGGGACACTGGATAGGTACCATTTTACTTCTCCCTACTATCTCCCTATTAATTCCGGTGACAGGCATGAGTGACATCAGAATGACCTTTTAACTAAATTTGAATTGGCTCAAGCTGTGGATCCCCAGTGGAGTAGGATGGGCAAGCCCTTAAGTTTGGCAGATCAATGCCAGATCTCAGCCCTGCCACCTACTTGAACTCAGTTCCCTCATTCACAACATGGGGATGGTAACTGACCTACCTAGCAAGACCACTGTGAGAATGGAAGGATATTAGCTGACACCTGTGAAGGACATGATGCAGGGAACATGCTCAATAATAAATGGTAGTGATTGTCATGATCATGATATTGATGATGATAAGACAGTGACAATGAAGACAACATCCCTAGCTTTGGTTAGAGGGGTGGTGGAGGATTACCTATATTCTGCTTATGGAAACAGGAGGAGCATCCCTAACTGCCTCTTTTCTAATCCCTGCAATGATATTATGGATCTCTAGGCCCAGACACATGATCTTAGTTGGATGAGCCATGTCTCAATTTGGGTTCTCCTAAAAGCAGAATCTGAGGCAAGGACTGCAGGTACTTTATGTAGAAGGTGATAGAGGAAGCAGAAGTGAAGGAATGGGGAGAGAGTGACAAGGGAGGAGGAAGGGTCAAGCGAAAAGTGCATTATTCAGGTCACTGGCATCAGCGTACCTCTGAGAGGTGTACAAAATGTGGCCAGAATTGGTCACTTTCCAGAATTTTCTACTAGTACCCACCCCTATAGACCAAGGCTTGCCTCAAAAAGGTAAAGTGGACTTGCTTGCTGGCAAAGTGGACTCTCAAAACTTCAGAGAAGGCCATGGATCAGTAAACAGGAAGAGGCCTTTGAGGTGGACACTCACTGACAGTATGAGCAAGTGGTCACCCCTGCCTGCCATAGTTGCAGCTGAAATCAGAGATGGAGGGAGCATCTGTGATACAGGGCACCAAATGTAGCTGCTGCAGGCCAAATCTTAATTCAAATGCAGCCTCCTCCTGCAAGCTGTCTACTTGCCACATGTAATCCACAGTTGCGAGAGACTCTAGTGATCAGTAGTCTTGCCTTTTGCATCCCCTTGTGCCAGAAAGGGCTACCTGCACAGCTGGTTCTTATATTTAGCAGTACACAAACATGTGCCAAATTCTAGAGCTGTACTGTCCAGTAGGGTAGCTGCTAGATACATTTAAATTGATTAAATTAATTGATTGAAATTAAATTTAAAATTTATCTCCTCAGTGACATTGACCACATTATAAGGGCTCAGTAGCCACATGAGACAAGTGGCTACCATAAGAGACAGTGAAGGATAGTGTACTTCCATCTTCATGGAAAGTTCAACTGGACAGTGCCACTCTTGAGTGAGTCGGTCTGGATCCAAATCCTGGCTCTACCATGTACTAGCTGGGTAGCCCAGAGTAAGTCATTTAATCTATCTGTGCTTTAATGTCATAATCTGTAAAAGGAGTTTGTTTCCATTATTAAATAAATAACAGTATAGAAGCATACAGCAAAGTCTCACTACATATTAATGATTATTATTTCCCAGTTCCCAGGGTAATACTTCTGTGAGACAGGAAGTACTTAAAGAGCCTCCAGCCCTCATTCAGGCCCTGGATCCCTTGAGGCTACTCTCTGGGCTTCTAAATCATCTCTGTGCTCATGATGGCCATACTCATATACCCCTCCCACCATCTCCAAACAGAGATATTGCTTTACCCTTTACTTCCTTTTCAGCTTCTTATCAGTTCGCCACCCTAGGTCCAGAGGCTGGAGCTGAAACAGTCAGCCCCAGCTAATGTCAGGAGCCTTACTGCCTGCTTCTGGGAACTTCTGTCTGTGTGCCTGACTCATTCTGCCAGCATTTTCGCACCACTTGCCCACCCTCCCAATGGGCCTCTGCACCCCCAGTGCTGACTATGGCCTGAACTATTACTAAGCTGACCACACCACTTTAAAACGCTTACTGTCCTCTAAGACCATGTCCTACCCTAATGGACAGGTCCTGTGCATGTCCTGGTTTGCTACCAATGCCTACCGTTCCTAGAGAAATGAGATATTAATATTCAAAATAACCATTACTGAATGTTTTCTTGTGTGCCAGGAACTGTGCTAAGTGCTATAATATGGATTTCCTTCTGTAACCCCATCACAACCCTGGAAGATAGGTACTATTATTATTTCTGTTTCACAGATAAGAAAACTGGATCTTAGAGAACTTACGTAGCTTGTTCAAGATTGCACAGCTAGTATATGGTGAAAACAGGAATGTGATGATATCCTTAAGCCAGTAGGAGGTCCTTTTCTTCTTTCAAGACATTTAAAAAGGATGGACTGATGCATACAACCACATGGATAAATTTCGAATGCATGATGCTAAGAAGTCAGACTCAAAAGGCTACGTATTGTGGGAGACCACTTATATCCTGGAAAAGTTAAAACTATAAGACAAAAAGGAAAAACAAAGGTTGCCAAAGGCTGGGAGTGGTGGTGGGGTTGTTACATGGGAGTGTAGGAGGGTAATATAACTATTCATTATCTTGATTATAGTAGTGACTATATAGTTGCCTGCATTTGTCAAAACTTGCTAGATTTTACATTAAAAGGGGTGAATATTACTGAATCTAAAGTATACTTTTATTTTAAAATAAGAAGGTAGAGAGTGATTTTTCTCTGATTGCCCCCGGCAATTGTTCAAATGTGGGAATAGAGGGGAACAAAAGTCAGTTTTAAAGACTTGGTGGAGAAAATAAGCTCAGGTTCAGATTGCAAGGGAAATAATCAAAGGAGAGGAAATGGAAACAGTGGGTTCAGACTGATCTTCCTGAAAAGCCCGGAGGTGCAGGAAAGGCAAAAGATATGCTTTTGTGAAAACAACATATTGATGGAAGATTCTTTTTTACCCAGAATGAGAAAACGTGAACCTCTTTACTTAAAGGGAGAAGCTCTTCGGCCAAGAAGAGATTAAAGGTGCACCTTTCCCACATATTTACCATTTCCAGCACTCTTTATTTCTTCATAGAGATTTGTATTTCCATCTGTTTTCATTTCCCTTCAGCCTGAAGAATTTCCTTTAATATTTCATATACTGCAGATGTACTAATAATAAATTCACTCAGCTTTCATTTATTTAAAAATGGTCTCTTTTTACCCTCATTTTTGAAGGATATCTTTGCAAGACTCAGAATTCTAGGCTGATAGTTTTTATTTTTTACAAAGATTTAAAGGTGTCATTTCATTGTCTTCTAGTTTGCCTTGTTTTTGAAGCAAATAGTCATTCTTATCTTTGTTTCCCTCATTGTGTCTTTTATTGCTTCTGGTTGCTTTGAAGATTTTCTCTTTTTCTCCACTTATCAGATTATGATGTGCTTAGGTGTCGTTCTCTTTATTTTTATTCTGTTTGGGGTTTGTTGAGCTTTTTGGATCTATGGGTTGGTATTTTTCTTCAAATTTGGGAGAATTTCAGGCATTGTTTCTTCAAATATTTTTCTAACCAATCTCTCTATTCTCTCCTTCTGGAACAACCACTTGTTTTTATTCTACAGTCATTGGTACTCAAGTTCATTTCTTTTTTAGCACTTTTTTCTCTGTGCTTCATTTTGAATTGTTTTTATCACCCTATCTTTTAGTTCAGTGATCTATTCCTTTGCTGTGTTCAAACACAGATATATTTTTCAGTTCTGAAATTTCTATTGGGGCTTTTTAAAATAGTTTTCGTTTCTCTGCCAAAATTCTGTTCACTCATTATGTCCATGTTTTCTTTAAATCCTTGAATACATGGATAATAGCTGTTTTAAAGTTCTTGTATGTTAATCCCACATGTCAATCATCTCAGGAACTCCTGCTATTGACTGTGGGGCTTTTTCCTGGTTCTGGGTTACATTTCCTGCTTCTACACCTCTCTTGTAATTTATTTTTTTTTCTGAGATAGTGTCTCGCATTGTCACTCAGGCTGGAATACAGTGGCGTCATAGCTCACTTCAACCTCAAACTCCTGGGCTCAAGTGATCCTTCCACCTCAGTTTCTGGAGTATCTGTGACTACAGGCATGCATCACCATGCCTAGCAATTTTTTTTAAACAATTTATAGAGAGGAGGTCTCACTGTGTTTCCCAGGCTCATTCCAAATTCTTGGTCTCAAGTGATCCTCTCACCTAGGCCTCCCAAAGTGCTGGGATTATGGGCATGAGCCACCATGCCCAGCGATGTCTAGAAATTTTTTATTGCATGATGAACATTGTAAATATTACATTGTTGAGTGTCTGGATTTTTGTATCTTCCTTTAAAGAGTATGGCAAATAGTTAATTTACTGATGGATCTGCTTGATTCCTTTCCCAGGCCTGTTTTCTAAGCTTTTTTTGGGTAAGTTTAGAATATCCCTTACTCTAGGACTGATATAGTTTTGCTACTAAATTGTAGTCTTTCTAGGCTTTCAGCTGAACGTATAGCATGGCAAATGGTTGATTTACTAATGGATCTGCTTGGTTCCCTTCCCAAGCCTGTTTTCTAAGCTTTGTTGAGGTAAGTCTAGAGTAGCCCTTACTCTAGGGCTAACATTGTTTTACTTCTAAATTATAGCCTTTCTAGGCCTTCAGTTGAAGGTATAGAGTGTTCAGCAAGGTCTATCTAACGTGGTTGGGTAGAAGTCCTATATCTCTATCATTGTGTGACCTCTAGAATCTCTATTCAGCTCTTAGCTCCCCAGGGGCTGTTCTCTGCCAGGCCTTGTAAAGTGTCACCCTGCACGTGAGAAGCTTAGTGTTTGTTCAAATATTTAAGGGGACTTCTATGCATATTCTGAAGCTCCATCTCTGTGCAGCTTCCTCCTCTCTGGCATTCTAGCCCATAAATCCTGTCTACTTTAATAGCCCCAAGTTCCTACCTCTACCTCAGGTCTGTTTGTCTCAGACAGTTTGCCATGCTCCTTTCTATTCCACCTTCCTGTACCACAAGCCAGAAAGTGTCTGTGACAGAAAGCCTGGGCAAACATTGTGTTTCCCTTCTGTCTGTGATAATAGTTCTTTGCTGTCTGTTTTCCAGCATCTGAAAACTGGTGCTTAATATAATTTTCCCATTTATAGTTATTTATGTCCAGAGGGTTAGTGCTGTGCCATTTACTTCATCAGCATCAGAAGCAGAAGTCAAGTGAGTATATACAGATCCAGGAGTTATCTATAGACAGGACTATCTTATTCTCTTCTCTACTTTGCATTGCCATAAAGAAAAAATAATGTTTCTATTAAGACATTCATATCTTATGATCTGCCTGGCTGACTGATCTCATCACTGATCATCCAATTTTTATACACACACTGACACACACCCATACACACACACACACACACACACACACACACACACAACCATGACCTGGTGATCTTCCACATATCTCTGGCTTTTTCTTATGCCTCTGCTTTTGCATCTATTCTTTTGTCTGCAAAAATAACCTTCCCCCAATTGCCTACCTGCCTTGCTAACTTCTACTTATCCTTCTGAATTTAGCTCAGCTGCCATCTCCTTTAGGATGGCTTCTCTGGAACCATCTGGGTTAAGTGTCCCCTTCTTTGTGCTCTAATAGTCTGTGTTTGCCTTTATCAGAGTTGTATCACCCACAGTTTATTGTAGTTGCCTGTTATGACCTATCCTCCATTCTCTTCACACCCCACTCTGCAGACAGAACATCTCTAAGACAAGGATCAAGTCTGAGTCATTTCAGAGTCTCTATGGCCTGGCACAGGTTTTGAAACTTTTTGTATGAAGGGCCAGATAGGAAATATTTTAAGGTTTATAGGCCAGATAGCTTCAGCTGTAACTACTCAACTCTGCCATTGTAGCATGAAAGTGGACATAAACAATAGATAGATAATACATAAAATGTAAGACTTTATTGAAATGAAAACAGGCAACTGTAGCTTGCTAATCCCTGGACTAGCACATAGTATAATCCCAGTAAATGTTCGTCGAATTAATTAATAAAATCTTACTATTGGAGGCCTCAGAGGAAGTAGAAAATAATGTAAGCAATTTTATAAGTGCAAGAGTTTTCCTGGGAATGGAAAAGTGGCACTTTCCTTGAGGCCCTAGGGAAGGAAAAAAAGACAGTGGAGTGAAGAAGGCAGAATAATAGAAAAGTGAGGGATTTCTGGCCTAAATGACAGACTTCCCCATGTATGGCTTTTGTCAGAAGGCTATACTGGGATGGGATCCTGAAAAACAGAATGGTTTGGTCAGAGTGAGTTCCCGAGGCAGCCAAGAACAGAAAATGCCAAAGGACAAGTACAAGCTGTGTCCTGGGCAGCACCCAGGCGCAAACCCACATACAGCAAGTTCTGTAGCCAAATTCAAAGTGTCAGAAACCAGGCAGATTCTGGAACTATGCCTAGCATGAAAATAACAAGGGCAAGAGGGATGTGAGATCCAAAACAACTTGTATGAATAGAACTGGCAGGTCCACAATACTTTTCTGTTGGTCACTGGCCACATTGTACATAGATGAGTCTGTAGATGGGTTAACCTTGGTCTTTCCAGAAGAGTTAAGTGAAAGGGTCATCTACTAAGAGATAAAAGGGGGAGTGGAGCCTAGAACTTAGAGGCTGGAGAAGCTCTGTCATGTGTAACTACTATGGCAAATTCCATAAGGGCCCAATCAGGGCCCAAAACAAAGATTTGCTGAAAGCACTATGGGTGAGGCTAAGGTTAGATAATAGGAGGTTGCAGCAATCTAGTTACTAAGGTTGTAAGACATTCTATAGAGAAGCATTATGAATGGATATCAAGGAAATGAATAGGTGGCTTTCTGCAGAATTGGGATTTGCAGGAGAATGTAGCCACTGGCCAGGAAATCCAGATGATCACTGAACACCTGTTATATTAGTCAAAGTTCTCCTAAGAAATAAAATCGATAGGGGGTGTATGTGTGTGTGTGTGTGTGTGTGTGTGTGTGTGTGTGTGAAATTTATTATAAGGATGTGGCTCACCTGAGTACAGAGGTTGAGAAGTCCCGTGATATGCAGTTAGCAAGCTGGAGTCCCAGGTGAACCAATGGTGTAGTTCCAGTCTGAGTGTGAAGGCCTGGAAACCAGGATTGTTGATGGTTCAGTTCCAGTCCTAAGACCAGTAGGCTGAAGACCCAGGAAGAGCCAGTGTTTTAGTTTGAGTCCAAAGGCAGTGGGGGAGAAGCAAGGTTTCAGCTTAAAGGCAGTTGGGCAAAAGGCATTTCCTCTTCCTCCACGGAGAGTCGGCCTTTATGTTCTATTCAGGTCTTCAACTGACTAGGTAGGGCCCACCCACAATAGGAAGGGCAGTCTGTTTTACTCTATAACTCAAATATTCATCCAGAACACCCTCATAGACATACCCAGTTTGATCAAATGTCTGCCTTCCCCATAGCCCAGTCAGGTTGACAAAATTACATGTGCAGAACACCTGAGAGAATCTATCTACCATGAAACCTGTCTCCTTCAACACTAGGCAAAATGTCAGACATTGTTCTTCTTCTTTAATTAGCACTGGCATTTTAAGCATCATTGTGAACACTGGTAATTTAATACCAGTGATGACAGCAGAATGGATGTTAGGAAGGAGGTTACTACACATATACTCAAAATATCTCCCTCTAGTGGCTTTTGTTGTTGTTTTTTTTTTTTTTTTTTTTTTTTTTTTTTTTTTTTGAGATGGAGTCTCGCTCTTATTGTCCAAGCTGGAGTGCAATAGGTCGATCTTGGCTCACCGCAACCTCCAACTTCTGGGTTCAAGTGATTCTCCTGCCTCAGCCTCCCGAGTAGCTGGGATTACAGGTGCCTGCCACCATGCCTGGCTAATTTTTTATATTTTTAGTAGAGATGGGGTTTCACCATGTTGGTCAGGCTAGTCTTGAACTCCTGAACTCAGACGATTCACCTGCCTCAGCCTCCCAAAGTTCTAGAATTACAGGTGTAAGCCACTGCACCCAGCCTAGTGGCTTTTTAGATAAATGTACCTGGTTCGCCATCAGTATCTCAAATTTACATGTCTAATTATTTCTCCTCCCAGCTTCCTGACTGCCTCTTGGCCTCATCTAAGCTACTGGGAATAAATATCTAGACTCAGATAGGCCACTTGAACACTGATGGAACCAGAGAGGGACATGCAAAATCAAAAAGCCATGCCATTACCTGAAAGCCAAAAAGGATAGTGATAGTCTGCTTCTCAGCCCCTTCCCCCTAGGTCTGAGTTCCCAGTGTTTCACCAAAGCCTTCAGAGGTAGCCTCTCTGAGTTTTCCTTTAAGCCACAAGCTTGAACCTCATCTCCTTCTTCCCAGGCCTCCTGATACCTGAGTCTTTTGTTTCTCCTCCTTTATTTACTAGACGATGTGGGGCCCAAGCATAAACTTTTTCTTGTGTTCCGGCTAACCGAGATCTGCTTAACTACTTCATTCTGCAGGCTCCAGACCACTGAGTCCCATTTAGATGATTTCCCGATTCTTTTTTTCAGATTCAGATCCTTGCATTTGACATTCCTGTCATCTCCGCCCACCCAGTCACCCAATCAGATTCTCCTTGGTTACCATGCCTTACAGAAATGTGTCTGGGTTTTCCCTGCTCTATTTAGATTGAATTTTACTAGCTAATATTTATTGAGCCCATTTTATGTGCCAACCACTAGTCATTATTTCATGGACTTCAGCCATAGAACAACACAAGGAGCCTGATCATATTACTATTCCTGTTTTACACATCAAGAAACTGAGATTGAGAGTGACTAACTGATGTGTTTAGCCTAGAAAGTTTCAGAACCAAGACTAGAATATATATTGATCTGACCCCCCCAAAAAAACCCAGTTTTAACTACTTTACCAAAATGCCTCCCAAGGACTGCTCAGTCTTCTGTCTTATTGTCCACACTCCTGGCCTCTTGTCCCCATTCCCTTTACCACTGCCCTATATCAGGCCCTGCATGATTCATGCAGGGAATGTCAAAGGGCCTCCAATTTGGTCTCCTCACTTTCAGATCCTCTCCTTTCCTATCACTGGGTATGTCCTACCAGAGGTGTGGTACCATGCAACAGAGAAGAGCTGATCTTTGGCTCTTTGACTCAACTTTGAATCCCAATGCCATCACTCACCTGCTTCTGTGTATTTGGGTTAACTCACTTAACCTCTTTAAGTTTCCTCATGTGAAAACAGGAATGAGAATAGCATCTGTATTAAAAGTTTTCTTTTTGAGTGTTGAATGAGATAACAGGTCAAGACCTTGGCATTGTGCCTGGCACATAGTAAAGACTCGTGTACTAGTCCATTTTCACACTGATATAAAGAACTACCTGAGACTCAGAAATTTATAAAGGAGTGTAATTGACTCACAGTTCCGCATGGCTGGGGAAGCCTCAGGGAACTTACAATTATGGCAGAAGGTAAAAGACAAGCAAGCACCTTCTTCACAAGGTGGCAGGAGAAAGCAAGAGTGAAGGAAGAACTGCCACACACTTTTAAACCATCATATCTCATGAGAACTCACTCACTATCATGAGAACAACATAAGGGCTATCACCCCCATGATCCAATCACCTCCCACGAGGTCCTCCCTTGACATGTGGGGATTACAACTTGAGATGAGATTTGGTTGGAGACAGAGAGCCAAACCATATCATTCCACCACGGGCCCTCCAAAATCTCATGTCCTTCTTACGTTTCAAAACACAATCATGCCTTCCCAACAGTCCTCCAAAATCTTAGCTCATTCTAGCACTAACTCAAAAGTCCAAGTCCCAAATCTCATCTGAGACAAGGGAAGTCCCTTCCACCTATAAGCCTATAAAATCAAAAACAGATTGGTTATTTCCAAGATAAAATGAGGATACAGGCATTGGGTAGATGCTCCCATTCCAAATGGGAGAAATTGGCCAAAACAAAGGGGCTATAGGCCCCATGCAAATCAGAAACTCAGTAAGGCCCCATGCAAATCTGAAACCCAAATCTTAAAGCTCCAAAATAATCTCCTTTGACTCCATGTCTCACATCCAGGCCACACTGATGCAATACGTGGGCTCCCAAGCCCTTGGGCAGCTCCACCTCTGTGGCTCTGCAGGGTACAACTCCCCCAGCTGCTTTCATGAACTGCTGTTGACTTCTCATAGCTTTTCCAGGTACACAGTGCAAGCTGTCAGTGGATCTACCATTCAGGGGTCTACAGAATGGTGACTCTCTTCTTACAGCTCCAGTCGGCAGTGCCCCAGTGGGGACTCTGTGTGGCCAGTCTCCAGCCCCACATTTCATTTCCTCTCTGCATGGCTCTAGCAGAGGTTCTTCATGAGGGCTCTGCCCCTGCAGCAGACTTCTGCCTGGACATCCAGGCATTTCCATACATCCTCTGAAATCTTGGCAGAGGTCCCCAAACCTCAATTCTTGTCATCTCTGTACCCACAGATGCCCAACTCCATGTAGAAGCAGCCAAGGCTTGGGGCTTACACCCTCTGAAGCAACAGCCCGAGCTGTACCTTGGCCCCTTTTAGCCATGGCTGGATCCTGAACAGCTGGGACAGAGGGCGCCATGTCCTAAGGCTGCACAGACCAGCAGAGGCCTGGGTCTGGCCTGAAAAATAATTTTCCCTCCTTGGCTTCCCAGCCTGTGATAGCAGGGGCTACTCTGAAGATCTCTGAAATGCCCTTGGAGACATTTTCCCCATTGTTTTGACTATTAACATTCAGCTTCTTCTACTTATGAAAATTTCTGCTTGAATTTCTCCCTGGAAAATGTTTTTTTTTTCTACCACATAGGCTGCAAATTTTCCAAACTTCTATGCTCTGCTTCCCTTTTAAACATAAGTTCCAATTTGAGACCATCTCTGTGAAAGCATATGATTGTATGTTTTCAGAAACAACCAAGTCAAATCTTAAATTCTTTGCTACTTAAAAATTTCTGCTGCCAGACACCCTAAATCCTCTCTTTCAAGTTCAAAGTTCCACAGATCTCTAGAGCAGAAAAAAAATGCTGCCAGTCCCTTTGCTAAAGCATAGCAAATGTGACATTTACTCCAGTTCCCAATAAGTTTCTTATCTTCATCTGAGACCACTTCAGCGTGGACTTCATTGTCCATATCACTATCAGCATTTTGATCAAATTCATTCAACAAGTCTCTAGGAAGTTCCAAACTTTCCCACATCTTCCTGTCTTCTTGTGAGACCTCCAAACTGTTCCAACCTCTGCCTGTTACCCAATTCCAAAGTTGTTCCACATTTTCAGGTATCTTTATAGCAGTGCCCCACTCTAGGTACCAATTTTCTGTATTAGTCCATTTTCACACTGCTATAAAGAACTACCTGAGACTCAGTAATTTATAAATAAAAGAAGTTTAATTGACTAATAGTTCTGCATGGCTGGAGAGGCCTCAGGAAACTTACAATCATGACAGAAGATGAAGGAGAAGCAGGTGTCTTCTTCACAAGGCAGCAAGAGACAGCAGGAATGAAAGGGGAATTGCCACATACTTTCAAACCATCAGATCTCATGAGAACTCACTTACTATCATGACAACAGGATAATGGAAACTGCTCTGATGATCCAGTTCTCTCCCACAGGGTCTCTCTCTCAACACGTGGGAATTACAGCTCAAGATGAAATTCAGGTAGGGACACAGAGCCAAACCATATGAGCTTAATACATGTTAACCATTGTTATGTCATTCTTCCCAGAAGGAACCTTCAATCATGTTTCCCCCTTTCCCAGTGCCATCTATCACCATGGGCACTCAGTACCCACCACAACTTAGCCCTAAAATTCTTTTTCATCTAATTTCTTTGTTTCTAGAGTCTACCCAGTCATCTTTTCTGTGTCCTGACCTCACAATGGGATGTAGGGAGATGAACATGTGTTCTGAAGTCAGGTAGACCTGGGCTTGAACCCCAGTTTTGCCCCTTCCTAGCTCTGTGAGCTTGTGCTGTTTCCTTAAGCTCTCTGGGCCTCAGTTTCTTCATATGTAACATGAGGATAAGGTTACAGTGAGGATTATACATAGGAGAGCATCATCGTAACACCTACTAGGTGTTTGAGCCTAGCATCTGTATTGTTAATTGAATCCCTGCTCTGACTGGTCTGCCAGTCCTGCACCCAGCACACTATCCTCTTTTCTATTTCTTTACATCTCCAGAAGCCCTCCTTCCAATTGGAAAGTTTCCTTGCTCCTCTACCTTCTTTTGGATTGATGCTTCATATCTGTAATAATACTGAGAACTTTGTTTTGTACAGTTCCTTACAGCTTTTGCAATTCTTTCCATAACTATCTCAGTTAATTTGCACAACTCTGGGAGATACTCCAACTTGGTAATTATTATTTCTATTTTTTAAAGGGAAACTGAGGCTCTGAGAGATTGAATAAGTGATTTATGGTTATAAATGGGGGCCTGGATCAGAGTCTTCTGGCTCCTGGTCACAGTGCCTTTCTCTCCTACACCATTTTGCACCTGAGTGACTGCTGCTCATCTGACATCAATACCATTTGTAATGTTGCAAATTGTTTTTCCATAAGTGCCTGTCTTGTCATCCCCAAGCGGGGACATAGTCTTATTCTTTCTCCCTGGTCAAGTGCCTTGCAAATATCTGTTATTTGGTTGATGTCATTAAACGTGTTAAAATTTGAATTAATATGTTATGTTTCAAGATCATTGTAGGAAACTAACAGCTGTATTGGCTAGGAGGTTGAACTAGTATAATTCAGTTTTATTTAAGAGTAAGAGCCATAAAGACAGATGCCACTCTTGAGGTGCCTGCTTCTCTGCACTCGTGCCTTTGGACTTTGATTCCTTGGATCTGGGGAATTTGGAGTTAGCTGCTCCATCTTCTGTGTTCTGCATTCTTGTGCTATAAATAACCCTGACCACAGCGGATTGTAATTAATCCGCTTATCCATCTGTTTCCCCCAACACCAGACTGTGAGTCCCTCCAGGGCAATACCATATCTAGTCCTTCTCAGTGTCCGGGGCTCGCCACTGTGCTTGGCACATAATGGAAGTTATATGAATAAGCCAGAAAAATCCATCTGGGTCCCTCCCCTAATCCCCTAGGATTGTAGTTGTTCCCCTTATCTTACTTATCATACATATTTCTTATCTCTTATACTAAATTAAAGGCAGGTTTCATGTTTTACTCAGTTTTGTAGCCTCCCTAACAACCATGAAAGGAAGAAACTGTAATTATTGACTGTCTTTTGTGTGCCAGTAGTGATTTCAATATATTATCTCACTTTTAAATAATTTAATTTAATTCTCATAATAGGTTGATAAGGTAGGCATTATCATCCCTGAATGACAAAAGAGGGAGCTGAGACTCAGGGAAATAAAGTAATTGAATTTGACCAAGTTTACAAAGCCAGTAAGTGGCAGTGCTAGGATTTCAATTCCTGTCTGCTGGCTCTAAGACCAATGCCTTTCTTTTTTTGTTGTTGCTTTTTGTTTTTTAACAGCACATAGGATACTGCCTTAGCCTAGCAGGTGTCAGGAACTCTGCTGAACTAATGCTTGAATTTAATCACAGTGCATCACATCTGTGCAAGCCTACTCCCAAATATGTCAAGTGCATATCCTGCTGCCTTCCCATTTGATTGTTTGGATGAAATGCTTCTGGAAACACATACTGAGCACTAGCAACATGCTAGACACAGCACTAGGCATTGGGTATACAAGGCTGAAGGCAGACTCCCTCAAGGAAAGTTCGACTTAGTGAGATAACAGACTGTAATGGCAGTAATAAATGTGATTTCTGCTATGGCAAGACAGAAGACAAAAGTTTAGGCTGGCCTGCAGTGGTCTTGAGGAACTTCTGAGTAATTTATAAAGGAGGAATGAAAGTTGGCTAAGCCAAGGAAGAGGAGAGTGCAGAGCAAAGAGCATGTGGTAATTCTGTACTAAGGTGCAGAATTGCAGGCAGGACAGGGCTGGAACAAGGAATATTTTGGTGGAGAAGGGCAAGGAGAGCAAGAGATTCTGAAGCTGATCACTCTGTGTCTGTGTCATGAACCTAAGCCCATTACCGGCTACCAGCCATTACCCCTTCACAAGCATACTTTGGCTTGGATGACTAACAGCTAGGACATTTTTTTCAACCAAGAAATGAGTTAGAGAAAGAGCTGGCAGCATCTTTATCTGTCTACTCTAGGAATATGAGAGATGAGGGATAAACATGGGGTCTGCATTTTCCCAATGTCTAGGAAATAATGAACAAGCAATTGGGCAGACACACATGGTGATGTCCTCTGCCTGGGGTGAGCCATGGCTGCCCTCAGCAGGCCAGGAAGATGCAGCCTGGCTTTACACCTGTGTTCCTGATGTGCTCCTGGAGCAGAGGGCCATGGGGAAGCAATGTGAGGTGTAAGCAGCACCAGGCCCTGCTCAGAATCACTTTCTTAGGTGGTGGGGTGAAGAATTCTGCTGACTCTAGGCCACAGGATAGGAAAGTGAAAATGTCAGTTGGGTTCACCCAGCTCAAGTTTTCCTCTTTCTCTGCCTGAAAATGTTCTTTAACTTGAGACTTTGTAAAACCAAGCAAAGAATGGCTGAAAATTGAGCCAACTCTGTGATTAATTAATTATATGTAACTTAGTCAATAATAAATTTTTATACATCTATATTCATCACATGCAAAAGCAAATCCAGTAGGGTTCTGTTGCTGACTATCAGTTCCTTCTTCCTCCTTTCCTTGGGACTTAAATAAATCCTCAGGTCAGCTTCTGTTCTGGTCCAGCCCAGATCTTACTGTTTTCCCATGCTGTGTGTTGTGCATTAATTCCCTCCCTCATCCCACTGCAGTCACCATCCCACATGATCTTCACCAAACCACTGTGTACTGGTCACTTCCACATATTCAAACTGTCTATCCCATCCTTTAAATATAGCTAACCTGCCTGCCTCTTGTACTGAAATGTACATAAAAGTCAGCTGAAGTGAACCAAGTTTACTCCTAAGGCTGGTCCCCACACATTCCTTTATCTTTTGCTCCTTGCTTACCTCTCCAGCTCTCTACTCCAACTGTGCTTCCTCTAATGCATTCTTCACCCTGCTGTCTGGATGATTTATCTAAAATTCAAATTCAGTTATATCACTCCCCTGCCAGAACCCTTCAGTGGTTTTCAGATCCTTTCAAATGACATCCAAACTCCCGAGGCATTTAGAGCAAGGCCATTCATGAACAAGCTTCTTCCTGCCTCCCCGGCATCATCTCCTAACTTTCCCCTTGATAGTTTGTGACACAGCAATGCTGAATTACTTACGACTCTCTAAACACACAATGTTATTTAATGTTTCTGAGTCTGGCCTACAACTATACCACCCTGAATGTACCCAATCTTGTCTGGTCTTGGAAGGTAAGTAGGGTCAGGCCTGGTTAGCACTGGAATGGGAGTCTGCCAGAACAATCCTTTTTACACTATTTTGCCTTACAAATATGATCAACCTTTAACATTCTGTCAACTATCTCCTTCTCTGAGACCTTCCTAGACAGAAGGCATCTCTGGGCTGCTTCTGTGTCTTGTTCAACATCTGCTGTTGACCTGTCTGTACATTCCCAAGACCTATTTGCTTATAGGAACTCTGTCTTCTCACTGAATAGCTCAGGATGTAAGACAGAATAGGTGCTTACTCAGTGCTTTTTGAATCATTGTCCAATTATGCATCCTCCCAATCATTTAATGGACTCATGTTTCAGCCACAGCCATACTGATAACTTCGTCTTCATTGGCTTTCCCAGGTCGGGCCAATCACTGGTCTGCAATCATTGGAGGATCCCACTCCAAGAATTATGTGCTATGGGAATATGGAGGATATGCCAGTGAAGGCGTCAAACAAGTTGCAGAATTGGGCTCACCCGTGAAAATGGAGGAAGAAATTCGTCAGCAGGTAAGACAAAAAAAATCACAGGATGACCAAATAACAGAAATGCAGTCAAAGCACTCCTTAGATGTCTTTCCCAGGGGCTTGAAATTTGCAGTACACGTGATGGAAGAAAATCTATTTGCTGAACTTGGGGTTTTTATGTTAAGTAGAGGACAGAGGCACAAATATCCATTTTGTTGTCTTAGATTGTCCCTGACTGCATTCATGTTTTCTTTAGCCTGTGCTAAATACTGCTGCTGTGGCCACATTGTTGGGAGGCCCTGTCTCTAGTCTCCTGAGAGTCAAAGCCATGAATTAAGGTTTTCTTATTTTGATCTTTGAGAGGGTCAGAGGAATAATAGTCAAACTGTCTCAGCCAAATCCCCAAAATAAGCATTTGTGTATCTGTACGTGATTTTCGCAACTATGTCCTGAGGTACTTGATAAATTAATTGTTTGTTCATCATAATCATTATGGACTGAGGCATCTTCTGTGTCCCATGTTGTGTGGGCCCAGGAGCTGTCCCATTATCTAGGCCCCATTGATACCTCTGTGAGATAAGAGAGAAAAAGTCCATAATTATTGTCAATTCAATTGGCTGGCAATGCCATCGTCCTTCATCAAAAACCTGATCATCAGGTTGACACCAGAGAGAGGCTGATGAGAGAACCTTGGCAGAAGAGCCACAGTTTTTCAGTGTGGTGTGCTACGAGACGTGGCAGTGTAGCTTTAGCCATCACTACCCACAAAAGCCTATCCAGCCTGAGACAGCACCATGGCAGCATGTCCCATTGCTCACCAAGTGCTCTGGAGGAAATAAGGAAAGAGCAAACCATGTGTGGGATGTGATCATTTCACAACACGGGTCACTGAGAGGCTGTTGCCCTCCCTGTGCTCCTGTCCCATAGCTCCTAAGACAATGCAGGAGGCTCCAGAAACACCAGGGACCCCATCTCCCAGTGTTCTCATGCCCAGAGGCCTGAGCAGTACAGCAGGGCGAGCACAGCTGAGGCCCACAGTGCTCCCTTGGAAGCCTACCATCTGGACTCCAAGCTGCCCACAAACCCTAAATCAGATGCAACAAAGGTCACTCTGACTTCTGCTATAAATCCTCTGAGGAGTCCATTTGGACTAGACTCAAAAAATGCCCCAGAATGAGCTTATGTTTCTTATTAATTTAATTTAACGTCTTTCTTCCTTTCCTGGAAAAAAGGGTGTTTGACCAGATGTTTTAAGAGTGTGTGCTATTCATCCGAGACGAGCTATCTGACAATGCTCTGTTTCTCTGACTCTATCTGCCATGCTTCATAATTAGCATCACTCCTTCAGGCTATGGCAAAGTCATGGAGGGCTCCATATTGGTGCTGGTCTGTCGGGCCTATATCATGGGGGGAACCCTTGCCTGGGATCCTAGCAGTCCACATTCTCAGTTCTAAGGTATGGAATTATGCCTCCCTGGTTTGTCAAGCTCCATGGTGGGGAATCTTGAAAACCTTTTGTTACGAGTAGTAGTTAAAATACTAAAGTTTGCCAGTTAATTATGTCAGGGTCAAGGGTATCGTCATAATAATGTCAGTCTTGCTTGTTGGCTTTCTTGAGAGGTTCCTGGAAAGGAAAGAAGCCTGCAGGAATCGTACAAAACTGGCACTGTATCGTGCTGGTGAACATTATCTGACATGTGTCATAGCAATAAAAAGATTGAAAACTTATGGATGGGACCCCCCCACCACCACCACTGCCAGCCTTAGAATGTCCCTCTTAGGAAAATTTCTTTGGTATGTTCCTAATCAGCATGCCTGTGATTTGCTTGTATTACCACACAGGCAATGTTGGTCTGCCTATCCCAGCTGTGTAGTGTTTCAGACTTTCAGTCATAATAACAAATTTAATTATGGGTACCGCACATGGGAATGAGCCTATCTCAGTGTGTATCACCACCTTTCAGGCCCCCAGGTGCTGCATATCTACTTTTAGCCCCCTTCATATCTAGTCTGAGAAGATTCTATTATTATCCCAGTTTTACAGATAAGGAAACCAAAGCATCATCAACAGTAGAGAATACCAGGACTTAAACCCAAGTATGTCTGGCTCCAAAACGCAGACAGTACCAGATGTATCATTTGCTCAGTGTAAACAAGGGGCCCCTTGTTCAAAACTTGTTGAGAATCTCAAGATGGCAATACTGTGAATATCACAATATGGGGTCCTGTGAGATGGCACAAGTCATCTGCCCATGAAGCCAGGCCTACCTGTACACTTTCCCTGTCCCACACAGCTGCCCCACAGAGAAACTCCTCTTGCCAGCCTCTGAATCTGGCCTCTGCTAGCAGTGCCTCAAGTTCCCCAGCTCCTGGGAAAGTCAGTTGGATAGGGCGATTTCAGGGTTCCAAAGAATTCATCGTTCTAACTATTGTTCCCCACAAGCACACAATTGATTATATTTTTCTGTAGGCCAGGTAAGAAACAACATTAAAAGGAGCAAGAATATGAATCCTCCTAGAATATACAAATGTCCTCTAAATAACCAGAAACTTGTTTGAAAACATCTACAAACTAACACAGTGTTCTCAGCACTTAAAACTTTATATCCTACCAATGACTCTGTGAAAGAACCTGGGCCAGCCATGATGAAAATAAAAAGCCCTCTGTTCTCAAGAAAGACATTTATATGCTTACCAGCATTCCCTTAGTATAAAGTTACTGCTCACTGCAAGTTTCAATGGCATTAAAAATCACAATAGATATTGTTGGAGGTAAATTTTATGCTAATGGCTCTCAAACACAAATGAACAAAAATACTAATCTCATTAGTAGTGGGAAGTTATAATAATACTGTTGAGTATAAATTTGAACATTACTATAACTGCAAAATACCAAGAAAATTAATGAAAAATCACAGCAGAATTATTAGCAGTAGTGTTGCTAGTGGCTGGGGATGGGTGAGGGCACAATGCTCTCCCCTTCGTGGGAGGACAAAAGCAAATGTGTCCTGGTGGCCAAGGGGACTGGGAATTGGAAATACTGAGCTATGGCTAGCCTGACAGGTCATAAATGGGTAATCCAAGGCAGGCGGAGGCCGTAGGAAATGGTAGATCACACTTGTAGGTTGGAATGAGAGTGGAAAGTAAGCTTATGAATACTCGTTATGAAAACACTTCATCCCACTAAGACCATTTCTACTTCAGTAAGCTCCTATTTCTGGCATGTTTACTAAGTGTCTGGTTCTCTGCTGGATGCTGGCCCAAAGATGATCCCCCTTTCACTCAGTTATTCAGGCTAGAATCCTTGATCCCTTGCACCCAATTCTCTTTTAAATTCATCCAGTTCAATATGCCCTCATCACCACCTCCCTCCATTTACCTCTTCCCTAAATTGCTGCACTAGCCTCCTGATGTTCCTACTTCTGATCCTCCTCCTACTGCCCATGCTGCCCCAGGGCTATGTTTATAAAAAACAAATCAGATCACGCCACTCCCCCACTTAAAATGTTTAATGGTTTCTCCTTAACCCTAAGACAAAGTCCAAATTCCTTATCATTGCCTAAAAACCCTCCATGTCCTGGCCTTGTCTTACCTCTCCAATTTTATTTCTTGCTGCCACTGTTGAGTTTTAGGCATACAGAACCTCTTTCAGTCTGCCCAGAAGGGCCATGCCCTTCTTGCATCTGGACCTTCTCTCAGCCAGGACATCTTCCAGCAGCCTTCTAACTGGTGAACTCCTATTCATCCCTCAGGACTCAGCTTAGATGTTGCTTCTTCCAGGAGGCCTTCCCAGATTATGTACTTCTCTGATCCTTGTCAGGTGCTCCCAGCACTTTGCTTCTCCTATTGTTAGCATCATCACACTTACGTATTTGTTTGATGTCTCTCCCTCACTAAACAAGATTTAAAGCTGCCCTTCCCACTGTTATATCCCCTGAGCTTGGCATAGTACTGGATGCTTCATAAATGTTGCTTGAATATATAGTTTGTTTATTTAATAACTTTATAAATATTCCTTGAACTTATTAATTTATTAATTCAATAATTTTACTGAACACCTACTATGTGCTATGCTTTGGAGATGCAGCAGTAATCAAGAAAACTCCTTCCCTTCGTAAGCCTACATCCTAGCAGTAGAGAAAAGGAAAATGTGAAAAAAAAATATATTTAAGTGAAAAGAAACCAACCAGGGTGGTGGTGACATAAAGAGGATTAGGAGTAGGGAGGGGCTTGTTTTAGATACAGTGGTCAGGAAGGTCACCCTAACAAGTGACCATGAATGGTTCTTGCATAAAACTCTGAGCTTTGAAGAGCCACCCATTTATTAAAAATGCATTAGAAAAATCACTCCAGCTTTTATATTTCTCTGAATTCAAGGCTCCCCTGACCATAAAAGGTCAGGTAATGGTGGACCCTAATTATAGGAATTGATTATTTCACCTTCAGGAGGCCTTGCTTTGGAGGATGTCTTGAACCAGCCCACAGGATTATCACACCACCTGTGGAATGAGAAACAATACACAAGCAGATGTTCTTTTTCTTTAAAGTTGAAACAGTTTATATGGCTCTGGGAACTGGAAGAAAAGGTTTGAGAATTTTCTTTTCTCATCTCCTCTAAATCATTGGAGATAACGTATGTCTACTAAACTATTGTTTTTTCTGTTTTTTGATTTTCTAAATTTGTAGTCACTTTCTTTAATTGAAACCATGGCCTGATTTCAAGTGTTTTCTATGAATCATGACATGCTGCCTCATCTGGTTTGAAAAAACCACAGCCACACACCCCACCGGCTTTTATTTATAATTAGAAAGCTCCAATGATCTTCCATGCTTATGAGAAGTAGTGATATATAATGTCTAAAAGCATTGCCTCAGAATCAAGATTTCCTGAGTTCAAATCCTGACTCCATCCCCTGCTTACCGTGTGACTTTGGACCAGTTACTTAACCCCTCTAAGCCTTGCTTCCCTCTTCTATGAAATGAAAATGGCAATTGTGCCAACCTCATAGAGTCATTATGAGGACTAAGTGAGCTGATAAGTGTGAAGTGCTTGGAGCAGAGCCTGCCCTTAGAAAGAACTTGCTGGATGTTAGCTATCATTACCATGTTTTCATTCTTCAGCCTCTATTTCCTTATCAGTAAAATGAGGAGTTTGTCCTAAGACCTTGGAGCCCCTACAGGACTAGAAAATTTAATGTCTCAAGTTTATGTCATTTCTCAGCATGAAAGGGCCCAAAGGATGAGGCCACAACTCCTTTACCATCTACTGCAACTACTTCACCATCCCCAGGCTCTGCCCCTCCTATCCCCACTCAACAGTATCATCTCCCAATTTGCCCTAACATTCTTTCCCAAAGTTGACCATAAGCAATTAAGGATAAGAACCAAACCTTCAAATATTAAAGGAGCTACGGTAAAACTCCACGCTCGTTCCCAGCTCCCTGCTTTGCACACACTCCCTCCCTTCCTTGAAACAGTCTTGTCAGGATGCTTGCAGGAGCTAGTTCAATGCCACCTCCAGAACAGCCCTAGAGGCAGCCATAGAGCAGATCTTCCCGGATGTAGCAGGACATAAGCCAAGGGGCAGAAATGTGGCTCCCAACCTAAGGAAAGAGGTGGTTTAGTGAAGTCTTATTTGATTGTAACAGGAACCCATTGAAACTAACTCAAGAACAAAGGAAACTTTATTGTAGAAAGTAAGTAGGACGCATGTGAACTCAAGTTTGTGCAGAGTACAAAAAGCCTCATGAGAGCTGGAAATAAAAGGCATCAGGTTGAGACAACCACTATCTCTCTTCTTCCTCCACACTGCTCCAGTGTCAGGTGGTCTTTTCCATGCCCTTTCATACGAATCTCTCCCTGACCATTTCTCAACAGAGCTGTTGCCTCTGCTTACTTAGGTTGCACATGGCCCCAAATGGTAGCCATAGGATCTTCCTCCTTGGCTTTTCACAGCTAGCTGAGCAGTTTTGGTGACTTTTAGTTAAAGTACCAGAAAGACAGGTTGATCACTGGATAGCCTGGGCAATGGTACCCCCTGCATCAGATATCTACCTTTATTCCAATCCAGTGGCCACCCCTATATAAAGAACCACCTGGCCTGTTACTGTATCTAGGGGCTGTGGACAGGACAGTTTATATTAAAAAGAGAACTGAAGGCCTGCCCACAGTGGCTCATGCCTGTAATCCCAGTATTTGGGACGCTGAGGTGGGCAGATCGCTTGAGCTCAGGAGTTCAAGACCAGCCTGGGCAACATAGCGAGACCTCATCTCTACAAGAAATACCAAAAATTAGCCAGGAATGTGGGCATATGCCTGTAATCTCAGCAGCTGGGGGGACTAAGGTGGAAGGATTGCTTGGCCCAGGGATGCAGAGGTTGCAGTGAGCCATGATCACACCACTGCACTCCAGCCTGTGAAACAGAGTCAGACCCTGTTTCAAAAAAAAAAAAAATGGCAGGGGGACTGAAGGTAGAAGATAAATTTCTATTTCAGGGCAGCAGTAGATGGGCAAGAGTTAGACTGAGTTGCAGAGCCCCAGCCAAAGGACAGGAGCTCAGGGCAGGATTTCAGTCCTATAGAAGGGAGGGGCACTGAACAGATAAGAGGTTTAGGAGCACTAAAGAGAGAAGAGGGAAGATCAGTAGGAACCCAGGATTCAGAGCACAAACTGAGTGACAAAATGCTGAGTCTAGAGTTTGGTTTAGCAATTGAGGTGGAATCAAGGGGCATTACTAGGCCTAAACACAAGGATATGGAAAGGCAGAGAGCAGAGAAAAGGTATGGGGCCCCAAAGCACTGTTAAGGCCATTATTTATCCTTGTCACCTGCCGCTTTGCATTGTTACTTAAGAACCATGAAAATAGTAGAGAACCCATGCTTCTTAAGTCTCAAGGTAACCTACTCTCTACCTTGAGTAGGCCACCTAAGCTTACTGAGCCTTAGATTCTACATTTGAAAGACAATAATGAGACTATGAATTACCTCTGTTGGCTATGAAATAATACAGGTACAAAGCTTGGCTTGGAGTATGAGCCCATTATTACTCTGATTATTGGGACAAAAATAAATAAATTGGAAGGACTTAGAATCCTTCTTTCCTCCCATCTTCTAAGAGGGTGCTTTGGTAGGAACACAATGGAAAGAAGACATAAATTGTGCCAGGTAGAATCTACTAGAGAATAAAGACCAGGGAAAGGGAGAAAGAAAGCTCCAAAGAAGACTTTTAGGCCGGGTATGGTGGCTGACGTCTGTAATCCCAGCACTTTGGGAGGCCGAGGTGGGCAGATCACTTGAGGTTAGGAGTTCAAGATCAACATGGCCAACATGGTGAGACCCTGTCTCTATTAATAATATAAAAATTAGCCAGGCATGGTAGTGCATGCCTATAATCCCAGCTACTCAGGAGACTGAGACAGGAGAATTTCTTGAAGCTGGGAGGCAAAGGTCACAGTGAGCCGAGATCGTGCCACTGCACTGTACCCTGGGTGACAGAGCTAGTGAGACTCCATCTCAAAATAAAATAAAATAAAATAATTAAAAAATAAAAACCGAAAGAACACTTTGAGTAAATTCGATTTCTATAAGAGGAAACCTCAAAAGAGAATCTTTAGCAGTATGCTTTTCAGAATATTGTATGATATCATTTTCCGTTTGCTGCCTTCTCAAGAAACCTTCAGTAAAGACCTCTAATACGTTTCAAAGCTTCTTGGAGTCAGATTGGGTCTATTTTTTCAAGTATGTCACCCTGCTGCAAATGGCCCCCAGGGGTGCCTAACCTTATTTGGGTTACACTGATGACACACACCTCCTTTGTTCTCCCCCACCTCATTCAAGGCTTAATTCCATGTAGTATGGGTAGGTGGGCACTTGTGATTGGTAGAAATAAAATGACGCTCAGGGTGGTGATAGGGAAAGGAGTTAAATAAAGATTCTCAGTCACAAACACTTGATACAGAAATTAAAACATCGTTTGAAAGGTGTGATTTGAGTCATATGAAACCTCTTGTTTGCTTTCAGTTGAGTCTTCAAACAAATCCACATCACAGTAGGACAAGCTGCCAGAGTGATTCAGTGATGCCTTTTCTTTAATAAAACTGGCGCAGGCTGTTTGCTGGAAGGGTGTAGAGCTGTCCTCGTGGCATTAATTCCCAACTTCTGCAGTTTTATAAGATAGCGTCATGATCCCTGGGAATTTTTCTGAGAATCTCTGTGTGAGAGAAATGTAGGGCAGTCTTATTCAAGACTTTTAGATTATTTGACTCACTAAAAAATTTATTTTTACAGTAACTGAGCCAAAATATTACAAATAGAAGGCAAACTTAAGTGAGGGATCATTAATATGTAACCTTAAGATTTAAAAGACAATTTAGCAATACCTATCAAAATTATACATTTTCTTTTTTCTATTTTAGTAAAAGAAAACATAATAATTACCACCTGAACCACTTTTAAGTGCACAGTTCAGTAGTGTTACATATATTCACATTGTTGTGTGTATATTTTCTTTATACCTCAACATAATAAAATATATATCTAGGAATATGCCTTTCTGAAATAGTCTTGCCCAAAAGTATATGAAGAAGAATATTCATTACAATATTTTTTAACTAAGAGATGGAACAAGCAAATTTTTATCACTAGGAGACGTATTAGAAACTCTGGATGCATTTAATGGGTTAAATACCATGCCGCTATTAAAAAGAATAAGGCAGATTTGTGTGTACTGATATAGAATACTCCCTGGTGTACATAGTTAGACGAGAAAAAAGCAGAACAGCATGTATAGCTTGATACCATATGTGAAAAAGGCAGGTTAGAGTGAAATAATTATATGCACGTGTATGATTGTATATGCATAGAATATCTCTATGAATACACACCAGAAACTCTTCTCCTCTAGAGCACACAGGGAGAGTAAGGGGCAGAACTGAAAGGTTCATTCACATTTTGCCATATGGCTTCCTGTACTGCTTGAATTTTACCATGAACACAAATTACTGTACCTTTTTAAAAGAATAATATTTAAGCAAATAAAGAAAATTTTGATAAGAAACCAAATATTTCCCTTAAAAAATACTACGTAACTCAAAAGAAGACATTTATGCAGCCAACAAACACATGAAAAAAAGCTCATCATCACTGGTCATTAGAGAAATGCAAATCAAAACCACTTTGAGATACCATCTCACGCCATTTAGAATGGTGATTATTAAAAAATCAGGAGACAACAGATGCTGGAGAGGATGTGGAGAAATAGGAACACTTTTACACTGTTGGTGAGAGTGTAAATTAGTTCAACCATTGTGGAGGACAGTGTGACAATTCCTCAAGGATCTAGAACTAGAAATAACATTTGACCCAGCAATCCCATTACTGGGTATATACCCAAAGGATTATAAAACATTCAGTTATAAAGACACATGCACACATATGTTTATTGTGGCACTGTTTACAATAGCAAAGACTTGGAACCAACCCAAATGCCCATCAATGATAGACTGAATCCAGAAAATATAGCACATATACACCATGGAATACTATGCAACCATAAAAAGGGATGAGTTCATGTCCTTTGCAGGGACATGGATAAAGCTAGAAATCATCATTCTCAGCAAACTGATACAAGAACAGAAAACCAAGCACTGCATGTTCTCATTCATAAGTGGGTGTTGAACAATGAGAACACATGGACACAGGGAGGGGAACATCACACACCAGGGCCTGTCACGGGTTGGGAGGCTAGGGGAGGGATAGCAAGGAGTGGGAGGATTGGGGAGGGATAACATTAGAAGAAATACCCTAATGTAAATGATGGGGGGATGGATGTAGCAAACCACCATAGCATGTGTATCTATGTAACAAACCTGCCCAATCTGCACATGTACCCTAGAACTTAAAGTATAATTTTTAAAAAAAAGGTAAAGAAAAAATTACTCCATAACTTAATCTGTAAATTTAATGTGCTCCCCCAAAATCTCAGACAATTTTTAAAAATTATACAGGCTGATTCTATAGAAATGGAAAACTAAACAGTCAACAATAGCCAGAAAATGTTTGAAAAAGATAATGAAGGGGAGATTGGCTAAACCAGATATAAAAACATTTTATAAAACTACATTAACTAAAACTGTGTGAAGCTAGAGAGTGAATATACATATCAATAGAATCTAATAGAAAGTCCAGAAATAGACACAAATTCATTTGTAAGTAAAGTATATGAAAAAAGTGTAATTTCATATCAATTGGAAAAACACTAGATCCTTCAATAAGTGGTAATGACACAACGAGAATCCATCTGGAAAAAATATTTTTCTTCATACCTGAATCCTGGAACCAATACAAGCTTCAAATAGATCACAAATTTAAATATTTTTAAATGAAAACATAAAAACATTAGAAGAAGCCAGGCATGGTAGCTCATGCCTGTAATCCCAGCATTTTGGGAGGTCATGGTGGGCAGATCACCTGAGGTGAGTAGTTTGAGACCAGCTTGACCAACACAGTGAAACCCCATCTCTAGTAAAAATATAAAATTAGCCGGGCATGGTGGTGCATGCTTGTAATCCCAGCTACTCAGGAGGCTGAGGCAAGAGAATCACTTGAACCCAGGAGGTGGAGGTTGCGGTGAGCTGAGATCGCACCATTGCACTCTAGCCTGGGCAACAAGACTGAAACTCTGCCTCAAAAAAGTAAAAAAATAAAACATTAGAAGAAAACATGAAAGAACCATTTTTATAATCTAGAGCAAAGTTTCTTCCAAGCATATCACAAAATCCAGAGATCATAAAAGGTTAATGAAGTAAACTAAAAATATATATATTTTTTGAGATGGAGTCTCAGTGTGTTGCCCAGGCTGGAGTACAATGGTGTGATCTTGGCTCACTGCAACCTCTGCCTCCCAGGTTCAAGTGATTTTCCTGCCTCAGCCTCCTAAGCAGCTGGGATTACAGGTGCCCACCACCATACCTGGCTCATTTTTGTATTTTCAGTAGAGATGGCGTTTTAACATGTTGGTCAGGCTGTTCTAGAACTCCTGACCTCAAGTGATCCGCCTGCCTCAGCCTCCTAAAGTGCTGGAATTATAGGCATGAGCCACCATGCCTGGCCAAAAACATTTTTTTAAATGGTGGAAAATACTAAGAACTTTTTAAAATAAAGGACAAACTGGGGGAAAATAGTTGTAGCCCATACAATTAACAAAAGGCTAATTTTTGGATAAAAATTACATAACTTCTTATGGCTCTTGTTTTTAGAAGACCAACAAACCAATAGATGAAAACACGTAGACAGGTCTCAGAAAAAGAAAATCAGATGGCTTTTAGATATTATAAAAGATGTTCAACCTCATTTACAATCTTAGAAATACAAATTAGTTTCACAGAGCTACAATTTTTGATCTGTTAAGACTTTTGATAACTATATTGTCAGAGGTGTAGGGAAACACCTTCCTACGCTGGAGAGCTCTTTCTTCTGACTCAGCAGTTCTTAGTCAGAAATTTATATATGCAGATATACTCACTCTTAGGCACATTCTATTTATTGAACATTGCAACACAAGAGTGGAACAAATTAAATATTCGTGAATAGAGGACCAGTTAAATAATAATGTGATTTTGATATTAAACATTTCCAAGACAAATTAATTCATTAGAAAAGAAAATGTATCAGGGTACTCATGGTTGGTCCCATTTGTGCTATCTTTTTAAAGATGTGTGCTTACATCTCTTGAAGAGTATATGAGAATATTAATAGTGGTTGCCTCTGGGGTGGAGAGTTGAGATTTTGCTGGAAATAAAGAGGAGGGGGACCTTTCACTGTATTCCCTTTGGTGCCTTTGGAATGTGGTACCATGTTTTTGTGTTCTATTCAGAAAATTATCTTCAAATATCTATTCAGAAAGTAATTATTTTATAGTTGAAATATTAAAAAAATAAGCCAACCAACCAACCAACACCCAAGCTTAGGAAGGTTTAAACAATGCTGTATCTGAAAGCACATTGTGTGGTCTTAGTGGATTGTTCTCCTCCTGGTGACCAACAGAGCTACATTCCACCTGTTTTTTTAGGTGAGAAAACTGAGGCTCTGAAAATATACATGTCCAAATGCTAATGGCGACACAGGACTTTTGACTTCCATCCTGGTGCTTTTGTCTGTCTCTGCTAAAAGAGAAGAGACATAGGCAACCCTCAAAATGTCACTCTGGTATATGTACTCTTCCAGCGTACTGAAACATTTACTTTTCACCAACTGTGTCTCTGAGACAGTTTAGAGCTGGACTTTTCGATGAATACTTGCCATCTAGTGGTAAGAAAAAAAAAAGATGTATGCACCTAACATAGACTGCATCCATTCATGCATGTGAGTAGCAAACACCATAGTCATTCACTGCATAAGAACATGTCAGTCAACAACAGAATGCATCCATGACAGTGGTCCCATAAGATTGTAACGGAGCTGAAAATTTCCCATTGCCTAGTATTTACTATACTGTAATTTCTATCATTATTTTAGAGTATACTCCTACTTAACTATAAAACAGCCTCAAGCAGGTCCTTCACAAGTATTCCAGAGGAAGGCATTGTTATCCTAGGAGAGGAGAGTTTCATGTGAGTTACTGCTCCTGGGACCTTCCAGTGGTACAAGATGTGGAAGTGGAGGTCAGTGATATTGATGACCTTGGCCTTATATAGGCTTAGGCACAATTTTTAAATTGTGTGTGTTTGCATCTTAGTTTTTAACAAAAAAGTTTAAAAAGTTAAAAAAAATGTAGGCCTGTAAAATAAGGATATAAAGAATGAAAACATTCTTGTACAACATGCACTGTGTTTTTGTTTTCAACTAAGTATTATTACAATCATTAAAAAAGTAAAAAAAAAAAGTTACAATAAGCTAGGGTTAATTTATTATTGAAGAAAGAAAAATGTTTTTATAAATTTGGTGTAGCCTAAGTGTACAGTGTTTATAAAGTCTACAGTAGTGTACAGTAATGTCCTAGGCCTTCACAGTCACTCACCACTCACTCACTCATTGACTCACCCAGAGCAACTTCCAGTCCTGCAAGCTCCATACAGGACTTGTTACCTTTTATACTTTATTTTAATGGTACCTTGATATGTTAAAATACACAAATACTTAACCATTGCATTACAATTGCCTATGGTATTCAGTACCTTCACATGCTGTACAGGTTTGTAGCCTAGAAACAATAGGCTATACCATATAGCCTAGGTGTATAGTAGGCTAGACCTTCTAGGTTTGTGTAAATACTCTATGATGTTTACACAATGATGAAATTGCCTATTGATGCATTTCTCAGAGTATATCCCCATCGTTAAGTGAGACCTGACTGTATTGGGGAAATCATTTGTCCTTCAGGCACTCCTAGTCTCTTAGGAAAGACTGACATAAAAACAGGTGATTATACCAGTATGTTGAAGAGACAGCTGCACTCCTGTTTATATTGAGGCATTATTCACAATAGCCAAGATATGAAATGAATGTGTGTCCATCAAGAAATCAATGAATAGAGAAAAAATGGTGTATATACACAATAGAATACTATCTAGCCATAAAAGAGTGAAATGCTGTCATTTGTGGCAATGGAGATGAGTTTGGATGACATTTTGCTAAGTGAAATAAGCCAGGCATGAAAAGATAAATATCATGTGTTCTCATTCATACGTAGGAGCTGAAAAAGTTGATCTCAAAGAAGTAGAGAGAATAGTGGTTACTAGAGGCTGGGAGTGGGGGTATAGTGAGAGGTTAATTAATGGACGCAAGATTGCAACTAGATAGAAGGAATAAGTTCCAATGTCACTATAGCGTAACTGTAATTAACAACAATTTACTGTATATTTTCAAATAGCTAGAAGAGCAGATTTTGAATGTTCTCGACACAATAAATGTTTGAGGTGATATGCATGCAAATTACCCTTTGATTATTGTACATTGTATACATGTATCAAAATATCACACTATACCCCATAAATATGTATGAAATTATGTGTCAACTAAAAATAATAATAAAGGAAAAAAGAATAGAAAATGTGGAATAAAAAGACCCATGGTGAGCGTGAAACTAAAAGAATAGAAAATGTCTCATTGATGTTTTCATCATATTGATGACATGCTGCAATGGTAATCATTTGTGAAAAGAAAAATAGGTGATTCCATTACAGTGCCACTAAGGCTAGGAAAGTCAAATACAGGGCACAGGGAGCACAAGGTAGGGCCTAACCTTGCTTAGGAAATTGCAGGTATCATAAGCAACATTGAACTCAATTTTCTGAATTCTCAGTAAATGCTACAATTACCTCCTTTCTTGTCTTCCTCTTACTGGACCCCGTCAGGACTGGGATAGCAGTTTTTGTTGTTACCTCTTCTGTGTTTGAGGATGGACTTATTAACTGGGCATATTAGGAAGGCAGCCAGTGTATGCCCTTTGGCTGCATATAGTAGCTGTTCCAAGAGCTGAGTCCGTGCCACTGTTGCATCTGGTCTGCAGATCTGTTCTACAAAGAGCCATATGCGAATGCATTGTTCATTTCCCACCTCTTGTCAGAATGCCTCTCCTGCCCGTGTGGCTTTTAAGCTCTGTTATCCTGAAGCTCTCTCAAGGGTTAGCCTGGCATTCTCCAAGCAAGCAAATTCTTGTAGCCCAAAGATGTCCTCCATAGAAACTAGAGCAGTCTACCCAGCTTGCCTGGAATGAAAGGTGCGTAATGTGGTACAGGGTGAACGTGCAAAAAGAGGTGGGGTCCTTTCATAAATGAACTTAAATACCGTGCTGCAGAGATGCAGAGATTACAAGTAGACCTAAAGGAATTGGGAAGCCATTGAGGGTTTCTGAGCAGGGAAGAGACCAACATATTTTTTCATTCAACAAATATTTATCAACATGTACTGTATGCAAAGCTCTGAGTGAGACCCTGTGCTAGAGACCCCAGCACCGAGATGAATAAGACCCAGGGTGGGAGACACGTCATCCCCCTGGGTTATAATGCCCAATGCAACAGCTTAAAAATTTTGTCTCAGAGAAGGAAAGAAATGTCAGAGCATAAGAAATGAACGACAGAAATTATAAAGCTATAAATTACAGTTCCAATTGTTCTATAATCATGTAAGCATAGCAATTTTTCTTTAACATAGAAATATACAAATCAAAGATAAAATAGGAGCCCCATCTCATGGAGAGATAGTCTGCTGCCTCTTCAGATTCAACCCCGACATTATAATATGTCCTTTTGGCATTATGAAGCCAGTAAGGCTTCCATCCCTAGAAGACCTTTCTCTCCCAATCTGTATCCATCAGAATTCCATTCAATTTGCCATACCCTCTTTGCCAGGATACCTTTCCTTCTCTTCTAAATGCATGTCATTTCTGCCTCCTTGAATTTTCCAGACCATCTTATATCCCCATTTGGCCCAGTTCCTTCTTTGTATTATGGGTGTTTGCTTCTAAAAACAAAAATAGGAGTCAGTCTGAGCTGGGGTTCACCCTGGAATCACCCCTCTATCTCCCTAGTGAGGCTTCACATATGCCTCATAGTACATTGAGAAGTGTCTACTGAATTGAGTTGAATGCTTTAGACCTCAGTTCACTGACAGAAGGACTCCTTTAGCAGAGTTAGCCATTTTAACTTCTTTGTCTCCATTGCTACCACCAGTTCTCCAAACTACAACTTATTTCCCAACTGACTCCAGTTACAGTACTTCTTAATTTATCTTCCTATTCAAAAGCAAAACTGCTTCATTAATCAATGAGTAAGGAAAATCAAAAGCTTATTAACTAGCAAGCCAATGCTATTTCTAAAGGGCATTGATCCATGTATGTTATGGGCAGCCTGTTCATTGATAGCTACAGCCCTTGAGAGCAGGTCTCTGGGGTAGCATCAGGGAAACTGGAATCTTTTTTGAAATAGCTTTTAAATGCATGGAAACACATCTGATTCTTATTGGGAATTTCTTGATAGGGAATAGAGAATGGGAGACTATTCACTTGTCAGTAATATGGCATAGAGACAAATCATTTCATAGGATTTCATAAGTGCATACATGTAAACAAGAAACATGGATACTTTCACGTTATCTGGAACAAAATGAATTTATGCTTTAAAATGCAATGACTTCCCTGCAGAATGTATTCAAGAATCAATGCAAATATAAAGGGTATGTTTATTGGCTTATGATCTGTATTCATGACTGCAAGCATGGTTGGGTCTTTTGAGATGAGGGTTTTCTCTACATCAGTGGCCAAGGGATATTCTTTCTTAAATGAACACAGTGATAATTCAGAACTTATCCCATGCATAATGACCCCAAATTTGAGTAAATATATATCAAGTACACATAATAAACACAGAAGTGAGTCTGAAGTTAACCTCCAAGCACTCCAAATTAGGGCCCTAAGACAATTACAGTATTTGTAATTGGCCTGGTTTAGAGCTTTATTATTTTGACTTCCATTCAGATGTAAGTTTTACTTCTTACTCTATCTTCATTCTTTTACAACATCTATCGTTTACATATTAGATCCTATTATATTAGCATCTAATATACTTTTACTACTTCTTGGACAATGCAAAAACCTTAGAACACTTTAATTCCTCTTAGCCTGTATATTAGTCTGTTCTCACATTGCTGTAAAGAACTACCTGAGACTGGGTAATGTATAAAGAAAATAGGTGTAATTGGCTCATGGTTCCACAGGCTGTACAGGAAATATGGCTGTGGAGACCTCAGGACACTTACAATCATGGCAGAAGGTGAAGGGGAAGCCAGCATGTCCTATAAGGCTGGAGCAAAAGGAATACAGCAGGGAGGGCCACACACTTTTAAACAACCAAATATCTGAGCACTCACTCACTATCACAAGAACAGCAAGGGGAATGTCCACCCCCATGATCAATCACTTCCCACCAGACCCCTTCTCCAACATTGAGGATTACAATTCAACATGAGGTTCAGGTGCAGACACAAAGCCAAACCATATCATTCTGCCCCTGGCCCCTTCTAAATCTCATGTCCTTCTCACATTTTAAAACACAATCATATCTTCCAAACTGTACCCCAAAGTCTTAATTCATTCCAACATTAACTCAAATGCTCAAGTCTCATTTGAGACAAGGCATGTCCATTCTGCCTATGAGCATGTAAACTGAAAAACAAGTTAGTTAATTCCAAGATGCAATGAAGGTACAGGCATTGGGTAAATGCTCCTGTTCCAAAAGGGAGAAATTGGCCAAAACAAAGGGGCCACAGGCCCCATGTGAGTCAGAAAACCAACAGGGTAGTGATTAAATCTCAAAAGTCTAAAATAATTTCTTTTGACTTCATGTCTCACATCTAGGCCACACTGATGCAAATAGTGGGCTCTCAAGGCCTTGGGCAGCTCCACTCCTGTAGCTAGGCAGGGTGCAGCCCCTATGGCTGCTTTCACAGACTAGCATTGAGTGCATGCAGCTTTTCCAGGTACATGGTGCAAGCTGTTGATGGATCTACCATTCTGGGGTCTGGAGGATGGTGACCCTCTCCTCAGAGCTCCACTAGGCAGTGCCTTAGAACACTGTGTGGGGGCTCCAATCCCACATTTCCCCTCTGCACTGTCTTAGTAGAGGTTCTCTGTGAGGGTTCCATCCCTGCAGCAGACTTATGCCAGGACATCCAGGTGTTTCCATACATCTTCTGGAATATATGTCTGCCTTATCTCTTGCCAACTGCACACCCACAGGCTTAACACTATGTGGAAGCATTGGCAGCTTCCAGCTTGCCTTCTCTGGAGCAGTGTCCTAGACATACTTTGGCTCCCCTTAGCCATGTCTGGAATTAGAGTGGCTGGGACATAGGGCATATCCCAGGGCTGCACAGAGCAGTGGGTCCCTGCACCTGGCTCACAAAACCATTTTTTCCTCATGGGCCTCTGGGCCTGTGAGGGGACAGGCTGTTGCAAAGGTCTCTGAAATACCTTCCAGGCATTTTTCCCATTGTCTTGGCTATTAACATTTGGCTTCTCTTTACTTAAGCAAATTTCTGCAGCAGGCCTGAATTCCTCCCCTGAAAATGGGGTTTTTTTCCTACCACATGGCCAAGCTGCAAATTTTCCAAACTTTTATGCTCTGCTTCCCTTTTAAATATAAGTTTCAGTGTCCGGTCATTTCTTGGTTTATGCAAGTTAGTGTGGGCTTTTAGAAACATCCAGGCCACATCTTGAATGCTTTGCTACTTAGAAATTTCTTCCACCAGATACCCTAAATCATCACTCTCAAGTTGAAAGTTCCACAGATATCTAGAGCAGGGACACAATGCCACCAGTCTATTTGCTAAGGCACAGCAAGAGTGACCTTCACTCTATCTCCCAGCAAGTTCCTCATCTCCATCTGAGACCTCAGCCTGGACTTCACTGTCCATATCACTTCAGCATTTTGGTCACAACAATTTGACAAGTTTCTGGAAAGTTCCAAACTTTTTCTCATGTTCCTATCATCTTCAGAGCCCTCCAAATTGTTCCAACCTCCACCCATTACCCAGTTATAAGGTCACTTCCACATTTTCAAGTATCTTCGTAGCAATGCCCCACTTCTGGTACCAATTTTCTGTATTAGTCCATTCTCACATTGCTATAAAGAACTACATGAGACTGGGTAATTTATAGAGAAAAGAGGTTTCATTGGTTCACAGTTCCACTGGCTATACAGGAAGCATGGCTAGGGAGGCCTCAGGAAATTTACAATAATGGCAGCAGGTGAAGGGGAAACTGATATGTCCTACATGGCTGGACCAGGAGGAAGAGAGAGAGTGGGGAGGTGCCACACACTTTTAAACAATCAAATCTCTGAGCACTCACCCACTATTATGAGAACAGCAATAGGGAAGTCTGCCTCCAGGATTCAGTCACTTCTGACCAGACTCCTTCTCCAACACCGAGGATTACAATTCAACATGAGATTTAGCTGAGGATACATAGCCAAACTATCTCAGCCCACTACCACCTTAAGTATTATTGTTACCGAATAATTAAATTTTATATAATTTTAACCCCACAGCACATGATTAGTATTGCTTTGCCTAGTCAAAATTCATTTGGCTTTACATATATATTTACTCTTTCTGTTTTCTTCCTTTTTTATGTCCAGTTTCCTTCTGAGGTCATTTCCTTCTACCTGAAAAACTCCTTCAGCATTTTTTAGGGATAATTTGCAGATAATTCTCAGTTTTTGTTTATCTGAAAATGTCTTTATTTTGCCTTTATTTTTGAAGAATATTTTAAAATAAGTTTCCACTTACTTTCATTCAGTATTTTTAAGGCATCATTTGTCTGTCTGTGGCTTCCATGATTTTTACTGAGAAGTTATCTGTCAGTCTTATGGTTGCTTGTTTGAAAACAACATGTCTTTTTTTCATAGCTGCTTTTAAGATTTTGTCTTTATCTCTGATTTTCAGCAGTTTTAACATATAAGTAGGCATCATTTTATTTGTATTTATTGTTTTTGGGGTTTGTAGCACTTCATGCATCCATGTCTTTGTATCTTTTGTCAGTTTTGGAAAATTCTGGCCATTATTTCTTCAAACATTGGTTCTGCCCCCAAAATTCTCTCTCCCTTCCTTCTGGAACCTTAATTATATATATATGGTCAACACTATCATCATTTTCCATATGTTTCTTATGCTTTTTTTCTATGTTCTTTATCACTTTTCCCTCCATACTTTAGTTTGGATATTTCCTAATCCTCTCCTCTGCTAGTCTGAAAGCCTATTAAACTTGTTAGTTCGTAATTCTAGTTATCATATTTATTAATATTAGTTCTAGAATTTTCATTTGATTCTTTTTATAGAAATTCCAGTTTGTTGCTAAAATTCTCCATCTAGATTTCAATTTCCTTGAAGATATTAATTACAGTTTTTAAGTCCAGATCTGGTAACTATAATATCCAGATCATTTGTAGGTCTATTTCTATTGTTTATTTTTCCCTTGGTTCAGTTTCCTGGTATTTCTCATCATTTTCTATTGAATGCCAGACATGTGTATGAAAAATTATAGTTTGACTTAAGAAAAATTACTGTTTTACTTATGGTTCACTCTTCTTCCATGGATGTAGCTCTTCAGAGTTTCTCACTTAAAGCCTAGGGTCCTTACCAGTGTGTCTCTTCCTTATGCTTTCCAACTTCCAATTTTAATCTTCCCCAAATCTGAGACAGCCAAAAGCTCTGTTTAATCTCTTAGCCACTAATTTCTACCCAGAGTTGCAAACTTCTTTCACCATAACGCTTACAAATTAGCAACTGCATCAGAAGAAATAGCAGTACCAAACATCAGGCTCACTTCTCTGTCCTTCCTTTCTCTTCAGAATCCTAGCTCAAGTCATTTTCTCTCCTCAGTCCTGTGAGACTGATGAAAGCTATACTCACTTTTTCAGCCTCTTAGCCTTGTGTGGCTGGTGAGAAGGCCAGAGCCTAAAGAGAAAAAGCAGTTTGGAATATCTGACTCACCTCTATGCATTTTCCTTCTCTCCAGGATCTTGACCTTCAAGTCCTGGCTACACTGAGACCTTTCCAATACTTTAAACCAAGTTATTTTGTTTTGTTTTATTCATTTTTGTAGTTGTTCTTGGGAGGTTGTTGATCTGATATAAACTAATTCATCAGTGTTTGAGGTGAAACTAGTATCTCTTCTTTAAGTATTTGGGTTCTGTCTCTCCTACATGCAGGTCTTTCTTTTGCATCATTCAGATTTGTGTCTCCAGCCCAATGTCACTTTCTGGTATCAGTTCTAATATGCTAGGTGTGGAGAACTGTATGTCTTTCTGCAATTGTTGAAATCTTTCCTCTTAAGTAATATCTCTTACTATTTTTTTCTAGTCTTAATTTATATTGGGGAAATACAATATTACATCAAGTGTCATTTCCTTCTATGTGAGTGCCTTGGTAAAATTCTGCAACTCTTAAGACTGAAAGAAAAAAAACTCTATGCTTTAACATAATTAACTACTTACACTAATTAGTAGGACTAATTGATTCTTACCTCTAAGACATCATGAATTGATGCCACTTTTTTCCATTTTTTGAGCTATTAGATGTGAAACAGTCATTATTAAAGATTTCCTTGATGCCTTTGGAAGGGAATTACAGAAAAGGTGCTCAACATGATGATCATCAGAGAAATGCAAATCAAAACTACAATGAGATATTATCTCACCCCAGTTAAAATGGCTTATATCCAAAAGACAGGCAATAAAAAATGCTAGGGAGGATGTAGAGAAAAGGGAACCCTCGTACACTGTTGGTGGGAGTGTAAATTAGTACAACTACTATAGAGAACAGTTTGGAGGTTCCTCAAAAAACTGAAAATAGGGCTACTATATGATCCAGCAATCCCACTGCTGAGGATTTACCCAGAAGAAAGGAAATCAGTATATTAAAGACATACCCTCACTCCCATGTCTGTTCCAGCACTGTTCACAATAGCCACAATTTGGAAGCAGCCTAAGTGTCCATCAACAGATGAATGGATAAAGAAAATATGGTATATATAAACAGTGTAGTACTATTCAGCCATAAGAAGAATGAGATCCAGTCATTTGCAACAACATGGATAGATCTGGAGATCATTATGTTAAGTAAAATAAGCCAGGCACAGAAAGACAAACATCACATGTTCTCACATATTTGTGAGATCTAAATATCAAAACAATTGAACTCCTGGACTTAGAGGGTCGAAGGATGATTACCAGAGGCTGGGAAGGATAGTGGTGGGGTGTGGGGGATGGGGATGGTTAACAGGTGCAAAAAAAAAATAGAATGAATGAATAAGACCTCCTATTTGATAGCACGATAGGTGACTATAGTCAATAATAACTTAATTGTACCCTTTTAAATAACTTCAAGAATATAATTGGATTGTTTGCAACTGAAAGGATAAATGATTTGAGGGAACGGATACCCCATTCCCCGTAATGTGCTTGTTTTACATTGCATGCCTGTCTCAAAGCATCTCATATACCTCATAAATATATATACCTACTATGTATCCACAAATTTTTTTTTAAAAAAGAGAGAGATTACAGATGCTCCTTGACATACAGTGAGGTTATATCCTGATAAACTCAGGATGTTTTATCAGTTACAACTGGTAAAAGTTGAAAATTTCATTAAATCAAAAATACACTTAATATACCTAAGCTACTAAACATTATAGCTCAGATTAACCTACCACATATGTGCTCAGAACACTTACATTTTAAATATATATAGAGAGAGAGAGAGAGATGGAGTCTTGCTCTGTTGCTCAGGCTGGAGTGCAGTGGCAGAATCTCAGTTTGCTGCAAACTCCACTTCCCAGGTTCAAGTGATTCTCCTGCCTCAGCCTCCCAAGTAGCTGGGACTACAAGTGCACATCATTCCACCCAGTTACTTTTTGTATTTTTAGTAGAGATAGGCTTTCCACATGTTGGCCAGGCTGGTCTCAAACTCCTGACCTCAGGTGATCCACCCACCTCTGCCTCCCAAAGTGCTGAGATTACAGGCTGAGCTACTGCACCCAGCTAGAACACTTATATTAACTCACAGTTGGGCAAAATTATCAAACACAAAGTCTATTTTGAAATAACTATTGAATATCTCATATTGTTTATTGAATACTATATTGAAAGTGAAAAATAGAGTGGTTGTATATGTACTCAGAGTACAGTTCCCACTGAATGGGTATTGCTTTTACACCATCATAAAGTCAAAAATTGTAAGCTGAATCATAAGGTGGGGACTATCTGTATATTCAAATAATGAAAGTTTTCCAGGCCAGATGTGATGGCTCGTACCTGTAATCCCAGCACTTTGGGAGGCCAAGGTGGGCCGGATCACATGAGGAAAGGAGTTTGAAACCAGCCTGGCCAACATGGCAAAACACCATCTCTGCTAAAAATACAAAAAAATTGGCTGGGTATGGTGGCAAGCACCTATAATCCCAGCTAATCGGGTGGCTGAGGCACAAGAATCACTTGAACCCAGGAGGTGGAGGTTGCAGTGAGCCAAGATCCGGCCTGAGCAAAAAAGCAAGCTCTGTCTCAAAAAAAAAAAAAAAAAAAAAAAAGGACAAATTTAAATTTTTAAAAAAGGTTTTCTTGAAAATATAAAATGAAATATGAGTATTAACCAATGTATATACATATATATAGAGAGAGAGAGGGGAAATGCCGACCAATGTATATATAGGAATGTCTAGTTTGATAGATGCCCTCCATTCCAATTCAAATGGGAGCAGCAGTTGATTACTATAATCTAAAGAAGAATGTGTGAATATGTGAAAGCAGGGAATTATAAAAATTAATACATGGATATGTCAAATAGTTTAACTTAAATCAGATAAGTGTACTTTCAATCAGAAATATAAATCATGCCAATAATTTATCACCCCTGATTTCCAGTTTAGGCTTCTTGAAAATGTATCTAGCACTTAAAGATACTTGCAGAGCCATCTGAGCATAGAACTCCCAATTTTTACAACTTTTTTCAATCTTTTACAGTTATCTTGCTCTCACCTAATTATACATTATTTTCAGCAACTTGTCTCTGTTGAGTCCTTTCAGAGCAGTCATAAAAAACACCTTCCTTTCTCACCCATATCTCATCAAGTTCAAAAGATGTAACTAAATTATGTAAGTACAATGTCAGAATAACTGATATAAGTTATTTTGAGAACAAACACAACTTACTTTTGTAAAACATGCTAGTTTACTGCACAAGCAGAAGTGTGCTGCCACAGCAAAGAGTGGGCACCCAGCTGAAGCATCCGCATGCCATGGTCTCTGTATTTATAATACTACAGAGGGAGTGCCAAGCGCTGGCTGGTCCTGAAAAGAGGTAAGTGTTGGTTAGTCAAGAGAGCTTCTGCAATACAGTTATTTTGAATATACTTATTTTGCTTAATCTTGGGTTGAATCTACGTCTTTTTGAAGTCACTGTCCTTGCCACCACTCATCTTATCCTCACATTCACTGGCATGATTTCAGAATGATTGGAAATAGCTTCTTCCAATCTAAATATCACAGATTGCCTAAGTTTAATAGTCATAACAGTATATTTTTTGTATGTTGCCAACTACCAGACTTCTAAGCACTTTACATGAATCATCTCAGTGAATCTTCAGAACCCTATGAGGTGGGGCTGTTATTATCCTCATTTTATACTTGAGGAAATGGAGGCTCAGTGGAGTGAAATGACTTACACACAGGCTCATAGGAAGTAATGATAGTGCAGAATTCAAGTCCAGGTCATGAGCAGCTACAACTTACATGCGTACCACACACAAAATGTATCCCTTGTCATAGAACGTGGGGGCTGGTGGGTGGTGTGCTGCCTCTCAGGCTGGGGCCAGCTCCCCACCCTGCCATTCTCCTTTTATTTCTCCAGTCAGCCTCTCTAAACTTGGCCCACTTTGCCTTCTTTCAGGAAATGATGACTTCTTCTAGACCCACAAATTCTCCCCTGAAACCTGGCAAAGGGCTGAGTTCAGGCATCCTTCATTTCCTCTTTCATTGACTCTGGGGATACTTATATGAACTCCTTGTGATTTAAGAATTTTCTGTCATCATTATGGAAACATGGGGTGAGAGAAATATACATGCAGAAAAATGACAAGGGTTCCAGAGACTTACTACATTCTTGAATTCTAGTTCCTGAGATACCATTCTTCACACCTGTGCTGTGGTGGGAACCAAATGCTCCCTTGGACTGCTCTTCACCATATTGATTCCTGAGAGAAAGGCTCTCCAATTCCCTCTCCCACTTTAGCAACAGCCCTGGTTACCCCCACACTCATAAAGGCTTCTTTTCCCAGCACAGATGTCCCCTTGTTTATAGTGGAGGCTTGTGCTCTAAAGCTCTTCAAACTGGGAAGCATATATTTTCTAAGAACTTTGGCTCCCACATACAACAGCAGTAATCACCCCTCTGAGCATTACCTGATGGTCACCATTTAGAGCTACGTATCATGACTTCTGGAAAAAACTGTTAAAATGCTCAGTATTTTTGCCTGGCATAAATGAGGTTGAGTGGACAAGGCAAAAGAGCCACAGCTTCAGCCACCGTTAACCATTAAATGTGAAAAGATTTGTTTATCCCAATAGCCTATCCAAGCATATCCAAGACAGATTTACTGGCTGTGCTGAAATGGCAGAAACTCAGAGAAAGTCCATGGATAAGTTTAAGTTTCCACTATCAAGTGCATCTAACATGTATCCCAGTATCAATTACCCCACTCCTTTTAGTATCAGGATGCCCGCTGTCAGCTGGATACATGGCCACCCAGAATAAAAGCTACAGTTTTGCTGGGTACAAATAAGATTGAGTGGACAAGGCAAAAGCGCCATAGCTTCAGGCACTGTTAACCATTAAAAATGACTTAATGATTCTCTTGAGTTAGCCATAGCTGTGAAACTAAGTTCTGACCAATAAGGTGTAAGAAAAATCATGTGTGCAATTTCCTGAAAGAGCCTTTAACCAAGGGAGCATGCCTCTCTTTGTCCTCTGGACTGTGTGCCTACAAAATTTTTTACATAAGACAAAAATAAACCTGTCTTAAGCTATGATATTTGAGGTTTCTCATTTACGTGCAGTCAAACCTAATCCTAACTGGTGTAACCACCCAAGGAGTTCCTTTTGCCCCACTGCCTAGACAGAGCCGATTCATCAAGATAGGGCAATTACAATAGACAAAGAGTAATTGATGCAGAGACGGCCGTGCGGGAGACTGGAGTTTTATTATTGCTCAAATCAGTCTCCCAGAGCATTCAGGGAGCAGAATTTTAAGGATAACTTGGTGGGTAGGGGGAAGCTAGTGAGCCAGGAGTGCTGACTGGTCAGAGATGAAATCAGAGGGAGTCAGAGCTGTCTTCTTGTGCTGAGTCAGTTCCTGGATGGGGGCCACAAGATCAGATGAACCAATTTATTTTTCTAGATAGGACCAGATGATCCATCAAGTGCAGGGTCTGAAAAATATCTCAAGCACTGATCTTAGGAGCAGCTTAGGAGGGTCAGAAACTTGTAGCCTCTAGCTGCATGACTCCTAAACCATAATTTCTAATCTTGTGGCTAATGTTAGTCCTACAAAGGCAGTCTAGTCCCAGGCAAAATGAGGTCTGCTTTGAGAAAGAGCCATTACCATCTTCATTTCAACCATAAACTAAGTTTCTCCCAAAATTAATTCAGCCTACACCCAGGAATGAACAAGGGCAGCTTGGAGGTTAGAAATAAGATGGAGTCAGTTAAGTCAGATCTGTTTCACTGTCTCAGTCGTAATTTTGTAAAGGTGGTTTTAATCCCTCCTTTTGGGTTTTATAACACCTTGATCTTAAGGTGTAGGCTATGAAGATGGGAAAAGGCCGTTGATCACTTTGACTTCTTCCTGCTGACACGGGACATAGTGGGAATGGCAGTAAACCCCAAGGTGAGAAAAGTAGAACCACTTTGCAACTGTCTGAATGTACTCATGCAGGCCTAGCTGGACTTCCAAGGCTTGCATGGCAAAAACATTAGTGCTCTCATCTATAAGTTTACTACAGTGTTTAAGTGAACAGCCTACTGTAAGATAAATAATGAGTCCGAGGATGAGGAGTACAGTTCCCAATTTTAAAAGCAAAGATTTGAAAGCATCAGTTTGAGGATTTCTAACCCACAAAGAATTTAGAATTTAGTCTAAACTGCAAAAAAAAAAAAAAAAAAAAAAAAAAAAAAAAAAAAAAAAAAAAACAAAAAAAAAAAAAAAAATTTAATATAGTTTTTAAATTTAAG